>WTXH01000086.1:0-139655 GCA_022376555.1 Russula compacta
CACATGCAACACCATTCGGTCACTACCATTGTATACGACATGCGCAGCGACGACAAGAATTATATCAAATATAGTAAGCACCTTCCATCCATGACAATCCCTCTGTCAGCGATCCTGGGGACGATCGCATTCACGAATTGGGATTGAAGAAGTCGCATTGAAGGCCGATGAGTGATTCGCCTGGATGCAGTATCGACGTCAGCAAGTAGAGGGTACTAAACGCAGAAGGAACAGACCCTGCTCGACTTTCTGGCAGCAGAGCTTATTGGTATCGCTTTGTCGACGTGTTAGTGCCTTATACTGCGGACACGAAAGAAGTCCTACCATTGATTGTCGCCGACGATGGATGTGCAAGTCAGCCCGACATTTGGATTCTGGTTCTGGAGCGAGCCAAGCAGGCCGCTGACGAGAGAACCAGCATCTTTGGCAGTGGTAAAGATATTGCAGCATACTGGTGATCCTCCGCTGCACTCCTTTACGGTGGGGGGGTTCGGCGGCAAGGAATAACCACCATTATTCCCACCCCTGCGGACTGGGGTGGCAGTAGCAGCGACGCTGCTCACCGCAGCGAGGGCCGCGAAAACGGAGACGAGGGACTTAGAGAGCATCATTGTGAAGGCTGGATAGAGATGGTGGTAATCCTGAAGCTGCGCTTTCGACTGGGGAACAACAGGGAAATGAGCTGCCCTTCTTATAGTTTTTCGTGCCACAGGTTGACCAATGATAGCACATGACTATGCATTCGATATCGCCCAGGTAGAGGCATCGTGCCTCGCTACAGGCCCCTCAGAGCAAAGGAGTTCTTCCACTGCTAAATTCGGCGTCACCCGAGCGCAGTCTATACGAAAAGAAATATTTTAGGGTTCTGATATGCGAACGCCGGATGCGCAGCGAGTTACGTACTGGTAATGCAGAATAATAGATTGCAAGAGGTTACATCGGACCGATTGAAAGATAAATACTTGCCTTTTCTTCGGATCATCGTCACCTTCAAGTAATGCCATCGGGTATAGTGAGGCACTAAGCGAGGGGTTGCGAGTGTCCCTAAGATCCAAGATTGAGTCGTTGGGATCTCGCAGCACTGAGGTAAGTGACAGACAATGGGAATGGTTACAGTACACGTTCACATTCCACCCTAGCTGTTAGGCTAGCCATGGACATGACGAAGGTGGTGGTCCCAGAATCCATTAAGCAAGGTATTCATGGTTGCTAGAGCTCACAGATCTAGGCGTGTCCCGTCTTCACCTACAAGAGGGTACAGGCTACCCACAGTAAATTTTGCGCTGACACTACTAGTACTAAGTTAGGATGGATAGACTCATTTCGTGCAAGTACCTCCTAGAGAGCGACCCAGATCTCAAGCTGATTTGATGAGTCCGCTGGGACGGTCTTTATAGTATGCCATTTTAGGAAGGGTTTAACCTGAGTGTAAGGTACCCAGTGTTGAACCATGGGAGCGGGGCACTCATTTACGACCCCCTTCGAGATCCCTTAAGACTCGTGCATCAGGCCACCAGCGTTGAAATAAAAATTCTAGCCTGGACTGTATCAGAATGACAATATTTGAAAGTGCGGGGATCTAGAACCGAAGCTTGCGTAACCTCGACCGTAGTTCACACACTGGAGGCGACGAACTTGAAGGCGATAGAGAGGGGAACGCATCAGCTGCCACATGCCAGCACATACCATTACTCGTGAGGGAAAAGTTGGGTATGGTGGCAGATTTGGCGCTGGAACGAGAGTGTCGTTCCGTAACCAACGCAGATTTTTGTTTTCCCTAAGGAGCGTAGGGAGGTGCAAGGATGCGAGTCGCGGTCGGCTATCTCTTCACTGAGAAAAGGGGTCCCAGCGCCAAACGAAAACGGTGTCCCATCATTGGAAATCTCCCCCAGATGGATGCAATGGCTTCAAGTTCGATCGCCAGTCCAAGCTATTACATTAGTCTCCGCTCATGCCAGTAGTGCGGAAGGTGGTTCCTCTTCATGTATTAGTCAATATGCAGAGTCCCAGGCCAAAACGAAACCGAGAGTGCCCAGGAGGCGCCAAGCAAGTTGAGACCTCCGACACAGCCTGAGTGCTGCTCCTCGGGGGAATGACAAACCGAGATTGCAATTATTACTATAATTAGGCGCTCCACTTTCAACGTCCGCCAAAGCCGCTGCTGACTCTCAATCTATCTCCGCCTCTTTTCCCTTTCATCCCAGGCGTTGAAGAAAGACACGTTCTTATGTCGCAAAATTCGTCGGAGATAAAATGGTGTGTGAGATTTGTGAAATGTAATCAACTTATAAGTAATAAAATGCCATTATAAATGGCTTGAAATTGCGAAGCCATATAACATGCTGTCCTTTTATTATGATAATTATATCGTCTTTCCCAAACTTGCGACATATACAGTAAGGAGAAACGTCCATAAAAGAAAAGTAGCCACGGACCTGTTCCAGTTCAAGTTCACTGTAAATTCGTAACTAGCTAGTACTTTTTGTTCGTTTCTGACATGCGACGCACACCTATTATTGTGTACGAAGAATGAACTGATCGGGAACCTGGGTTGCTACAAATAATATGACTGCAATGAACGAGCCTCGGATCCGAGCCAATTTGGCAAACCATAGCCTCCGTGCTCCGTGGACCCCAGACTCACCGTCTCAGTAGATGTGAGACGTTGAGAGTTGCGCTTACACCCCTTCAACTTGCTGCGATTGCATTTCGACGGTGCAACTCCGACACAGTCACTGTGGTGAAATTTAGGAAGCTCCGATGGAGCTGAACATTCAGCTGGCTGCAGCCCTTACAATGGGGAGGCGACAGCTCGGCCGGTGCGTGAGCATCACGCTCTTTCACTTTTCACACTAGAGGCAGTGCTGCATGTATTTAATGGCACTGCCGCGCTGACTGTTTGGTACTGCCAGAGCAAGCGACTGCGCAGGCCGCTCCGACAGATTGGCCTGTGGGCGGTGCACTTGGTGCGAGCCTCCGTATTGTTCCCTCCATCCTTTGAATTCCTGTTTCACTACCTTGTCGATGCATGCGGGCATCGCAGCGCCGCACATTTTTCTGTGACAAAAAAAAAGCGTGACGCTACGATCTAGATACTCTAGTGAAGCTTGTAAGATGGTCTCAGTTTCTGGTTTCACTAGGGTGTCTAGATTCCCCTAATGCAGTGCGCTACTCGCACCAAGGGTCTCAGCCCATTTCCGTCGTTCGCTCCCGTGTGGCAGTAGGTGTGAAGCGCAGGTGATAGAGGGAGGCATATCGAGCTTATCACAGTTAGGAATACTGCATGCCGTTCCTCTGGGTCCTAGGCGGGTTTGGAGGTGGTTGTCCTGGAACCTGAGGATACGAGACCATTTGTCATTGGCAGATAGGGAGAAGAATTATGGCAGCTATCAGGAATTCGATTGGGTGGAGAAGAGATGGTGTGAATAGTGTGGCGCCCTCTAGTGATAACAAATTGCTCCTGCCGTGCCAACTTGTGGCGGATACGAGAACTTGTGACTGTGGGGGCTGGCTAGAGTTCTATTGATGGTGGCACAGTACAGATGCCCCCGAGCCTTGGTCTTTGATTGCCTGGCCAGGTCAGCCTGGCCAGACCCGCCTCGACACCGGATCAGGGTGGACTTGTAGCAAGGGCGCAAAGATCGAGGAGGAGCTAGGACCGAATTATTTAGTGAGCTTCAGTTGCTGACTCAGAGGGAAGGTGTGGGACGGGTTTGGCCTACGTAGGTGGGGCTTTGCGCCCCCTACTTCTCTAGACAGACGACAATATTCTCAATAGCATTCGTTTTTCTCACGAACTTGGGATCTGAGATCTGAGAGGGCACAGGGGGTAGGAGGTGTAGCGGGATGTGCGTTCTGATAAATGTGTGATCGTTGTGCTTGTGGGTAGGATTTGACTCCCCTAGTCGACAGAAGGTGGCGGGGGGGAACCTAGGTGGGTGATAGTAGCCTGATAGGTAGTGAACCCTTGACAAAGTCGGCCGAGGTAAGCAAGAGATCCGAGTCACATCAATCGTACTTAAGCCCTTTGAGGTACATGGCACCCTAAGCAGGTCGAAGCCTCCGTCATTTTCAATGCCATCCAGAACGAGCCCAGGAACAGTTACGCGTGGTTCACCCTGCAGTTCAAAAGTTTAAGAGCAGACACTCTCAAAACCCAGAATACACCGGATGACTGGCTAGACCGGCCGGGACCAGTGACTATAGCACGCTTTAGAATGCGACTCGTATATGATATCGAGCCGAATACTATGGTCGCCATCTATGATTTGGGCCATCCTAGTTGCAAGGTATATGTGACAGTCAAAGCTTGCTTTGTTTCCTAGCAACTTGCGTATGTTCTTCCTTGCACCTCGAATGAGTGGCTGCGCCCCGCCGTTATACAAAGCTACTACTGGATGCATTGTGATGGACTACCCTTTTTGGCTTATCCAAAGAATAAGCTTTTAATTTTGCCTCAGCTTTAGAACGAGCATGACACTGACATATCCTGAGAGCTATGGGCTATGAGAATGTGGGTACGGGTACGCCAACCTAACTTGAGGACAGATATTATTTCGTCATAATCGGAGGCGTGGGAATGATACACCATATATGAGAAGCCTGTCTTTGGCAAGAATTTCGTCGAGGCCCCAGTTCATGCAAGATGGCACCTACAAGGAAGTCGTCATCAGATTCAAAAGCGCGTTCATCTACTTCCCAGTACTCTCTACAAAAAGTCAAGGGCGAGAATTTCTACCGCAATGCCAAGCAGGTCAAGCGACTCAAGATGCTCACCGGCGGCAAGGCCGTGCGCGACCGGGACGGAAAAATCATCCAGGCTGCGGCATTTCAAAAGGGCGAGGATGAGACGACGCCAGGAAGAGTGCAACCAGATAGGCGGTGGTTCGGTGCGTATCCCTTGTCATCATTATCCTCGTCATATGCATGTTCGACGACCTTGCTTATGGTCCTTTTTTGTAGGTAATACCCGGGTGATCTCACAGACAGCATTGGATCACTTTCGCACGAGCTTGCAGACCAGGCAACATAATCCTTACTCTGTGCTTTTACGACGCAACAAGCTTCCTATGCAACTCCTCGACGATGCCGCGAACCCAAACATGCGCAAGGTTCGTATAGTTCCGCGCCAACCCATTTCCCCTTTCTGACCAAACCAAGTGTAGCGCTCCCATATCGTCGAGACAGAGCCCTTCGCAGATACTTTTGGCCCCAGGGCACAGCGCAAGCGCCCACACATCGATGCTGGCACCTTTGAGGAGCTTGGCAAGTTAGGCGCAACCGCTGCTGAAGAAGCTGCACAGGCAAAGGCGACTGCAGAACTTGCGGAGGCGACGGTGCCGCCGGAGATGCAGCAGACACATGCCGACCACATCGAGCCGATATACGCTAAGGGCACATCACGACGCATATATGGCGAACTGTACAAGGTTATTGACTCATCGGACGTGGTGTTACATGTACTGGACGCACGAGATCCGCTTGGTACGCTCTGTGAGAGCGTGCTGGAATATATACGGAAGGAGAAGGCCCACAAGCAGGTTGTACTTGTGGTTAACAAGTGCGACCTTGTACCAAATTGGGTCACGGTATGTCATCTTACCTCCTTCCTCTCCGTCATACGTTACGGGGTTGCTAACCCGTACAGGCACGATATATTCAACACCTCACGCCACGATACCCGACAATTGCGTTCCATGCTTCACCAAACCATTCGTTTGGCAAGGGTTCGCTCATCCAACTGCTGCGTCAGTTCTCCCAGCTACATTCGGATAAGAAGCAAATCTCGGTTGGGTTCATAGGTTACCCAAATGTAGGGAAGAGCAGTGTCATCAATACGCTGAAGAGTGGCAAGGTGTGCCGGGTCGCACCTGTGCCAGGTGAAACAAAGGTTAGTGGTTGTGCTATGACTATATGCCGTATGATACGAGATGAAATTTCAGGTCTGGCAATACATTACGTTGACACGGCGTATCTACCTCATCGACTGTCCCGGAATTGTCCCCACTTCCGCGCATGACTCACAGACGGCAAAAGTTCTCAAAGGAGTCTTACGCGTAGAGGCACTCCCAACGCCGTCGGAGCACATCCCGGAGCTCCTCGCGCGTGTAAAGCCGCTCTATCTGGCCCGTACCTATGGACTCACCGTGCCGGAGGCTAATTCTTGCACAGCGGACAACTTCCTTGATGTGATCGCACGTGCGAAGGGCCGTCTGCTCAAGGGTGGCGAGCCTGACATCGAGGGTGCAGCTAAGGTTGTTCTGAACGACTGGGTACGCGGGCGTATACCGTACTTTGTTGCGCCACCAGAGCGCCCTGCGGAACTCAACGAACGCGAAGCTAAGGAGCGCGCCCGGCTTTCGAAGAGCACGGGCAGGGAGAGGATAGAAGAAAGGCGTGTACTGGGTGTCAAGCAGAATTTGGGTTCGATCATGCAGAAAAATTCGTTTGTTGGGGAGGATGTGCAGTCACTGCTAGGGATTGATCTGGAGGGCGAGAGTGAGGATGAGCAAACTGAGAAAGAAGGCGATGAAGCCGCCACTGACGGCGAGGACGTGGACGTGGAAGAAGATCCGCCGCTGGCATGGGGAGACGTTTTTGTGGAAGAGAGAAGCATAGCACCGACGGAGACAGCAGGTTCTATAGAGGCTGATGAGGAAGAGGAAGAAGAGTGGTCCGGGATAACGTCGCTTTCAGAGGAAGGTGCGTAGGGCTGGTTGTTGCAGTTCGTTGGCTGAGATTTGCAAAGTTATAGAGCACTCGGACGATGGGCCCGAGTCCGAGGAGCCTGCGAAGAAAGAGAAAGAAACCCGAATAACGACAAACAAGGTAAAGGGTCAAAGAGCATTTCTGAATAACCGATGTTCTTAACCCTCGCTGCCTAGAAAAAAGCAGAGAACTTCTACACAAGCGCAAATGTCAAGAACAAAAACAGAGCAAAGGCTTCGTTGCTCAAGTCGCTGCAACGGAAGAATGGGAGTCGAAACCGAGAGAGAAAGAAACGGTAGGCAAAGCAATGCATTGCCAAGTCAGCCTACTGGCGTTCGCTGCTCTCGCGGACATGATTTGTTGCTTCACCCCCGCGCTACTTGTCCTCGAACGGTGCTTCACTGAGGTCGACCACTATTGGATGTCGCTTCCTAAGTTGCTCTTCTGATGTCGTGATGTGGGCTCTCGTTCTATTGGATACACAAGATACAACCCACAACCCTGGCACGCGTGTTAGCATGTCCCGAGGTCCACGCTTAATACCATCTGAGCGGTTTCGTCCGATTCGATACTGCTCCTCAACTGGACTCTGCCTGGAAGAGCTCTCGCTGCCACTTTATTGGGACCTGATTGAACTGGAAGTCGCACGACTGGCTCGGATAGCACATATAGAGGGCTCGCTATCTGCAGGCAAATAGTTCGATTTAAAGTTTATAATCATCGGCTACACAAGAGATGTGGTCCAAGATGTGAATGACCGAACCTGATGGAACGCCGTGGGCTCAACGTGGCGTGTCGCAAAGGAAGAGAAAGAGCACTGATTCGATTCGGGCAACATCTTATCCAAAATTGAATCTGGGGATTTGATCTTGTAAGCCATTGATTCTATTCAGGCCACAGTTCTTCACCTAAGACAGCGAAGGATGAGTGAAGTCTAAGTGGGACGGACATTTCGATGAAAGTATAGTGAGGGAAATGATTGCATGTCCGCGTCAATTTCGGCGGCCGAGGACGATTTGTCAGCCTGAGGCAATGTCAGGGTCACGGTATGGATCGCCACTACTCTGAATTTGTGAGCGCCGAATGAGGACTAAGAGCGTGCTTAAACTGATATCCCGCAATACGCTAGCTACTCACGGAGGAACAGATCTGAGAACATCTCTTCAGTCGTAGATTCGTTGCGAAAGGGCAGTTCTTCTTGTCCTATTGCAGGCTAAGTCGAGCAAGGGCAAACGTTGGAGCTTGGACGCTCGCTCAGACGGCTGAGAATAATCAAGGCTTAATACGGAACGATTGATTGTCAGGGCGATCTTTTGGGGAGCATGTCCGGTGGATTATATACACACGTGAGCTCGTGTCCGCCGCAGTACTGGGCAGTTCTCCTGGGTGCGAGAATGGAGTTCGGGGATTGTCGGGTTGAGAGGGTTAAGGCCGTTAAGGGCAACCAAACGCGACACGCCAGCAGTGAAAATAAATAAAATTGGGGAGGACCCCCATCCATCCATCGGTGGGTGGTCCGATAATGAAATCAGCGTGAGAGAGTACAACTGATCCGCCTAATCCGGCGGCAGTAAATTAGATAAAATACTTCATATCATATCCGACCGATCCCACTACCCGCTTCATTCCACTCCACCATCATGTCCATCACCAAAGTTCACGCCCGTCAGGAATGTCTCACCTCTTCGCCCGTGCCACCATAAATGTCCCTGACCTTGACAATAGATCTTCGACTCTCGCGGTAACCCGACCGTAGAGGTCGATCTTCACACTGCCAAGGGCATGTCTCTATCACCTACTTTCCAGCTAAGTATATAACAGCGCATATAGGTCGCTTCCGAGCTTCCGTACCCTCTGGTGCATCTACTGGTGTACACGAAGCGGTCGAGCTCCGTGATGGTGACAAGAATGCCTATGTCGGAAAGGGTGCGCGTCTACCCTTCTGTGTTCACCTCGCCGCTCACTTGCCGGTAAAGGTGTTCTCAAGGCCGTCGCTAACGTCAACGACACCATCGCACCCGCACTGATCAAGTCTGGCCTCAAAGTCACGCAGCAAAAAGAGATCGACGACTTCTTGATCAAACTCGACGGCACACCCAACAAGGGCAAGCTCGGTGCCAATGCCATCCTCGGCGTATCCATTGCAGCCGCTAGTGCTGGAGCGGCCGAGAAGGACGTCCCTCTGTACCAGCACCTGGCCGAGCTCGCGGGCGTCAAACCCCCATACGTGCTCCCGACCCCCGCGCTTAATGTCATCAACGGTGGTTCTCACGCTGGAAACAAGCTGGCCTTCCAAGAATTCATGCTCCTTCCCACTGGCGCGTCCAGTTTCACGGAAGCGATAAAAATCGGCACCGAGACCTACCACACCCTCAAGAAGGTTATCAGTGCAAAATACGGCATTGACGGTGGGTAGCATACGCGCATATACGCTGCATTTTTACCGCGATTTCATGCATCCATGTACAGCGGTCAATGTGGGTGACGAGGGAGGCTTCGCGCCCAATGTTTCCAGTGCGGAGGAATCACTCGATCTCCTTACGGAGGCGATCAAGAAAGCCGGCTATGAGGGCAAGATCAAGATCGCGCTCGACGTTGCTTCGTCCGAGTTTTACAAGGACGGGAAGTACGACCTTGACTTCAAGAACCCGAACTCGGACCCGACCAAGTGGATTTCTGGCGTCGAGTTGGCCGATCTCTACCTCAGCTACATCAAGAAGTACCCCATCGTCTCGGTTGAGGATCCCTTCGATCAGGACGACTGGGCGGCATGGTCCCACTTTAACGCCAAGGCTGGCATTCAGATCGTCGGCGATGACCTAACCGTGACAAACCCGCTGCGGATCAAGACTGCCATAGAGAAGAAGGCATGCAACGGCCTCCTGTTGAAGGTCAACCAGATCGGCACCATCTCAGAGTCCATTCAGGCGTAAGTCACTGTTCCTGAGGTTTACCTCTGCGAAGGAATCTGACAATCGTGTTGGTACGCAAGTGCGCAGCTCGCACAGTCCGACGGCTGGGGAGTGATGGTCTCACACCGCTCCGGCGAGACGGAGAACACGCTGATCGCGGATTTGGTCGTCGCACTTGGTACTGGTCAGATCAAGACTGGCGCGCCGGCGCGCAGCGAACGTGTCGCAAAGTACAACGCACTGCTCCGCATCGAGTACGAGCGCTTGCCCTTATATTCTCTCTATTATCTGACTTGTTATGCTTTAATGCAGGGAGGAACTCGAGGGCAGCTCATCATACGGAGGCGAGAAGGGTCTCTCCGCCGGGTCGACTTGGCCTGTGCTGCTCAAGAAGTAAACAAGAAAAGTGTACGCTGTTACATGTATCAACAAAAATATTTGCTTGGGAAGTGGCCAAAAGTGGGAACGAATCATTTTAGGACTTGTTGCAAAGTATTTGTGGCTGCCGCCTCAGCCGCCTCATGTATCGGGTGTAATCAACAATAAAAATAAAATAACAAATCCTTCTGCTTGTACGACGTCTATACCTCTTTTGGGCCTATTGATCCTGGGGCAAAGAATTAAAACACATGTGTAGATTCGGAGTTCGGAGGTGACGCTACCAGCTGGAGATAAGGTTCACACACCTGCAAGAGCCGTGCATGTCGTCCCAAGGGGGCTAATGCACTCATTATGACGATGTATATGCGCATAGCTCTTTTGTAAGTTATGGACCGTGTAAAACAAATGGGCCCAAAAATGCCTTTTCCCTATAACACTTGTATATATAGATCTAGAATTTGAACACCTGGTCCTCGGTATATCCCAGCTCCTTGAGGATCCCACCGACCGCACCCTGCTTCATACCATCCTTCTTCCCCGCGACCGCATTGACCTGTCCCGGCGGACCTGTTCATTCAAACGCACGACACCACCCATTTCCAAAAAAAATCAGTTACCCCGCCCGGGTGGGGGAAAGAGAGGAAAACAGCAAAGGATGGCAAAAAAAGAGCGAGACGCACCGCATATGAGCACTTTGATCTTCTCGCCGCGTTCGGCGGGCGGCACGTGCGCGCTGACGAGCTGGCGGCTGACGTAGCCCGAGGCGCCGGCCCAGCCCGCGGGGGGCTTATCGAGCGTGTGCACGACGCGCAACGTGTTGGGGTGCGCGCGCTCGAGCGCGGCGAGCTCGTCACGGAGGAGGATGTCCGCCTCCGACACGTTGGCGTAGAGCAGCGTGAAGCGCGTCCGGTTCGCGGGGTCGTTCAGCGCGTGGTCGAGCAGCTGGTAGAGCGGCGTGATGCCCGAGCCGCCGCCTATGAGCGCGACGTGCTCAAACTCGTTCGCTTTTTTTTTTTTTTTTTGTTCACCGTCACACAAAAGCAAGAGGGAGGAGGAGGGGATTATATTGTGTTACCTTTGTAAGCGAATTTGGGGATGGGGCCCTGGATGGCGAGCGTGTCGCCCGGCTTGAGCTGCTCGTGCACGTACTTGCTGATCACCCCGTTCTCGTACTTCTTGATCAACAGCACGATCTCGCCCTCCCGCTCCGGGCTCGAAATGGGCGTGTACGCGCGCACGGCCAAGTTGCCATTCTTGTCCACGGGCAGCGGCCCCTGCGCGCCCTCGGACGCGCGCACGACGACGAGGGAGGTGATGGGCGAGAGCGCCGCGCCAGCACCGTCGGGCAGCTCAAAGGTGAAGCGCGCCGTGTTGTGGTTGTACGGCTCGACCGTCTTGAGCTTGAGATCGAGGAAACGGTCCGGGTCTAGCGCTGACTTGTCGTGCTTCGTTTGGGTGGTGGGGGTGGTGGAGAAGGGCGCTGGGGAGCCGCCGAGGTAGACGTATGCGCCGAGTCCGGCGAGCCCAGCGCCACCTAGGTAGAACGGGAGGTTGGACGACGACTTTGTGGGTCCTCCGTTGCTGCTGGTGGAGAAAAGGCGTATCGGGACGGGGCGTAGAGAGCGAGTGGCGAAACGTAGGAAGGACATACTGTTGTGTACAGTAGATAGCGGGGTGAGTAGGCGCACAGCGCACAGGTCCAGGTTCAACTCGGTGACGTTTGGACCGGGCCGGCCTGACAGGCCGTCCATTTCGTAAAGTTCGGCACAAGTATATCACGTATCAAGGGGAAAGGAGGAAGGGGGAAAGAGTACGAGATATACTACTGTAGAATTCCCTGTGTGGGTATAATTCATGACACGCGCAACGCAAATACTGTTATCGGTCGCTGTTAGGGTTCACACTCGTCGGCATCGTTGTCGTCGTCGCCCCGCCGATGGGCCCGCTTCCTCCTATCGCTACCGTGACCATGCCACGTGCCGTCTCATCGTCCGGAATATTCCCCGTTTCGACGTATCTTGTCAGCCAGGACTTGGCTATTGCAAAGTTGCGTCTCAGCTGTTCATGCACCGCAATTATCTCATCTATGGACCCTGCTCCCGTCGTCTTTCTACTCCCTGTCTCTTCGCTCCACATGCGGATGGTTTGCTGGAGCCGGAAACACGATCGCCGTACTTCTGTGACGCCTATGGCGTCAGACGTGTCCTGCAGCGAGACGGCCAATAGCGACAATTTGGGAATGTCTCTGTTTCCCTGTATAACACGTAACGGTATCGGTATCATTTTGATGAGCAAGAGTGAGAAAAAAAAAAGGGGGGGGGCAAGTGGAGGGAGAGAATGGAAGGGGCCGAGGTTCTACTCGGAACCGGAGCGCCAGAGCTGTCCGGAGAGGGTGTGAAGTCAAGTGGATGAGGTCACGCACACGGCTTTGTCCATGTCGGACAGCGTCGAGGTGGCCACGGCTATGTAGGTGGTGACCATTTGCGTGGAGAAATCGGTCGAGTCTTTATCATTCAGGTCGACGATGCCCTGAAAGACGCGACGGTCGATGATCCCGTTGGAGGTGCGCTGCTGAGTACACAAAGAGGTTGTGAATGACTGGGTAGCTAGAGCGAGCGCAGAGATAGATATGCACGCACCTCTGTTGTGGTGGTGGCGGGCTCTATGGAGGGCATAACTGGTAATTTCTCCAAAGTTGGGTTGCGATAAATGTATCACTTCGGGGGAGGAAAGAATAATCAAAAAAAGGGGGAGACAAGCTTCGAGTTGTTGCTCTGCAGGTCCCATCGCCCCGGTAATTAAGAGGGGGGGGATGGGAGGAACCATGACACGCATAATGGCACAGTGGCGCCTTTGCCACCTTGGTCCGCACCGTCCGCACACAGCCCCGTTCCCGTGGGTGTTCATTTGACTTGTTTTGTATATACAGGGGCGATGTTCTGCGCGGGCGACAACTGGCGTGCGTTGTACCTCCGGTTTGGGGTAAACGTAATAGTAGCCCCCTCTCCGCGCTCGCCTCCGGCGGGAGGGGGGTAGAAATGAAACGTATGCACGCAGTTGTCGTTATGTGTCGCGTATCGGGCAAGAAGACGACTCGCTCGGGAGGGGGACAAGCAAAACGCTCCCCCTCCCTCCCTGTCCCTCTCTCAGCCGCATTGGTCGTTCGGCATGCGCAATTCGGCGCGGCGATGGTTTATCTTAGTTTCTTTCTGATCTCTTTTTTCTTTTTTTCTTTTCGTGTGTTATCATCTCGGCGTTCGTGGACGGTTTCATGAAATGCACGCATGATGATGTGTCAAAAAGATCGGGCGCGATAAGCGAAAAATGTGATGTGCAAAAAAGGTGTGAACGACATGGGCACCTTGTAACTTATTACTTATCCCAGCCAGCAGCTCCTTTGATGAGATGATGAAAACGGCCGGGGGGGGGGGGGCAGCAATTTAGACTTGTCTGGGGTTCGCTCGCCTAACTTGGGCCCACCGGCAATGGCGAAGAAGGGTACATACGACGTATCGACATCCTCAGGCATTATTTTCATTTTCATCACTTCCACGCTGTCTTTGCGGAGTTTGAACACCTTTGTCCTTGGCGTGTCCCGTCTGGGGTGTCTGGGACCATGGCTTTGCAACAACACCCCTTGATACAGTTGTGCGTTGTATAGAGAGAACCTCTGCATCAAGAACCCCAAAGACACCCAGACACTCAGTTCGCTCTTGCCGGATCACCAGCAGCTGGCAGGGTGTTCGCATCGCATAAATTCGCCGGGAGCCGGTCATCATGATTGTACTCGGAAATCTCCCACTCCCCATGATAACGTGAAAAAAAAAAAAAAAGGAATAGATATAATGCCGGCATGCGTTTACAACGTACGGTACACAAGTTTGAAAAAGCTTTTTGCTGTAAAAGAAATGCAGTGCGCCTTCTGTGGCCGTAATTCAGGGATGGGGGATCGCGAACGCGTGTGTAAATGCGTGTGTCATAGGAAAGTGGGTTACCGGTGCAGCGCCTCACCGACGGAACCGGACTTGGAGGGGCACACACACAACTGGAGGCTGGCTGAGGTCATACCTAGCGACTACTGTATAAAAATATCCCGTTTTGCTTATTTATAATGATGAACATGCAGGCATACGGCGGTCGCATCGGAACTGCGCGCGTGCGATTGAGGCGCGCCGAGTTTGTGTGTACACTATGCGCGAATCGATTTCGGAAAATCGTACGTAACTGTGTGCTACAATGTACGTGGGTGGGTGGTAAACTCTCATAGGTTTATCTATATCCCCATAACGCTTGATTGTCGTCTATCTGTGCACGCGACGACTCGCCTGAGAAAACGACGCGGATGTGCCATGAGCTTCGTTGCTCCAAAAGGGCAAGGCAAGGAAAAATAAAACTTGCGAACCAAGTTTCCAAAAAAAACAACCAGTACTGGAACAGGCAGACCGCACTTGCTTGGCTGTCGTGACTGTATCTATAGCAACGGTTGGACACGTACACACATCATATCTTATCTAGTAAGTCCGTCGAGAATCGAGCCCGAGTTGCCCGGACGCCGTATTCTCGCGCTCTTTCTTGGTACTGGTACGAAGCCACTGGCCATCGGCTTCCTCTCACAGAGAATCAGGTAGTTTAGTAACTACAGTCTTTGACGGTAGTCGTGAGGGCCTCAGATAGGCGCGGGCAGTATTCCAGGCTCACTTCCCAATAGTCAGAAACATCCATTAGAAAGTTACGGACTGCCTTGCCGGTGAGGTCATGTGTTAGGGTCATATTTGTCGTGGTGTGAAGGGTTGAAATGAAACTAAAGCCGAGTCTTTGTCACCATTTCCGTAACATGTCGAATATGCGTGTTATAATATCCGATGGCATCAACGGACCATAGATAGCTACATTCGATTGTAAGAGTGTGCCATCGTGGACGTCGGGCGGTAGAACTCCAAGTCGTGGTGTTGACACTGTGATGATGGCTGCCCATACGCATGGGCAGCTGATGGTACATAGACAGGGTTTCAGCGCCTCAGCCTCGCTCTCAAGGGGAGTGTGAATTGGGGATAGATAGAATATCGAAGATTGACTCGCGATCAACCAGGAACGACTTGATTTGATTCGGTAGCCATTAATACTGTGGTGCATTATGCTGTAAGCGTACTCTTCATCGGAGCACTCTCACTGGTGGCAAAGGGAAGGAACCAGGATCGCGTGTCGTGTAACTGACCCAAATTCTCCAAAAATAGCAGCTGCAAAATTCCATTTCCGGAGAACACAGAGGCACGCCATTCACTTGCTTGTATCAGTTCACAAGATACGAAGCAACAGAGCAACACAAGGATCTTTTTCTGTAGCCTTGAGACGTTGTGCCCACATCGGGGGCGGGGCTTCTTTCCACGGAGAAAATCTTGCAACATCAAAAGACCCGGAGCTGGCCCGACGCGCTGTATCCTTAATTGCAGGGTGCCCATATCAGATGGCCTGGAACGCCGCGGAAAGCAAGTAAGCCTCTTGAAACCATCAGCATCATCACGGTCGGACCACCTTTGGGCAGTCGCTCCCACAGATCATGGCATCACCCAAACGGCAGTTCCATACAAATCGTGGGAACGGGGCTCCCTCGAACTGCTCAATCTTGGCGCTCGCGGCGCGTTGCCAGTTCAAGGTGGGGAATGTGGGGTGTGAAATCAATTAAGGGATATGAGACTATTGAGCGGGTTGACGGTATCAATAGAACAACGCATAATGGACAGCTGATCGCCAATAAAATGAAACGCACACAGTTGTAAGTGTAGTGACAACCCGGCGGCAGAGGTGTGTCAGACAAGGGTGATCAGTAGAGCAGCGGTCGCCACTCAACTCGTCGGCGGGCCCCGGCTCGTAGCATCTCATCCATATACGTACTGTAGACTATCTCAATGTCAGTCAAGCGTGACGAGATCTTCCGTTGTTATTGGAGGTATCGACGCGGTCAATCTCCGTAACAACGGATCTGACCACGTATCCAAGAACGGCGCCCGACCTGCGACCTGCCATGCGTACTGCGCAACAGGGACAAACCCTTCCAAAGCGAGACAACAACACGGTGACACAGACGGGAAGCTGAAGGTACACGCTAAGCGATTGGGAATCTCGTGCAGTGTTAGGGTGCCCGAAGAGCCCACTACTCATATGCCAATGCTAAAAGATGATCAAGACGGCTCGCAGCAGCAGCAGCAGCAGAGCGCACACTCACCAAAGTACGGGGCAGAATCGAGCGCGTCAAACGCAGGGACCATGACGACCTCGCCAGACGAGTGATACATGCAACGTGCGGAGACCTCTCTGTGGCAGACGAACGGAGAGTGATGCTACAACGACTGTAGCCGTGTGTGACAACGTGAGGAGGCGAGACAGCGATGTGTATGGACACAGATCGGCGAACGGCTGATGTTCGTTTGGGCAGTGGACGAGCAGGCGTCAAGGTAGAGGGCGTTAAGCCGGTATCGGGTGACCACGGTGCGCTTGCGACTGCCGTTCGGACTTGAAACGCGTCAAGATATGCTACTCAACGAGCAGGGAAAACTCACCGAGAGAGTCCAGTGAGGCGCGCTGAGACTGGTACGAGTTTGTCAAGTTATCCTGGCCCTCATCGTCTTGATCTACAAACAAATTTAATTGAAGGCGATGTGGCACCATGGAAGGTTGTACATGCCGGAAGTTGATGGACTCCTACAGTTTCAGTTGGGTAGGAAACCCTCCGACGTTCGCCATCTCACCCGGTGACGCACTTTCCCTTGGGAAGCACAGTAATATGGAGCACCTTTCAAGTCCACAACCAGTTCGTCTCGGCATTTCACCTCCTGATCTTTTGCAAGTGCGTCGTCAAAGGGTGTCAAATGTATCCAGAGGGGCACCGGAAGTACTGCCTTATGGTCGAAAGCCATGAAATGGCAGAAAGCAACTAACACTGTGGCTTTAATCCATAGTTGTAAATGAGGTCACTGTGACTGAAAAGGTCAGACATTCGTCAAGAAAACATTGCGAAAAAACGGCAACAAAACAACAACAAACATATGATACCGTATCTAATCTTATCACTATCCAAAATCGGATCTAGTAATGTGCCGACCGCGTGCTGACCCCGTCCGACGGTCAATGACTTCGACAGTTGACGCTGACGATAGTTTTGACAACACTGAATAGAGACCAGCCAGGGAAAGACTCCAATGCCACGCTTTTTTTATATCTAGTTTATGCACCGCTGGTCATGAGTCTGGCGGACACTACACTCGGGAGCTCAGCTGGTATTCAAAGGTTCAACGTTCAACGTTCACCGCCCGGCCACTGCATGCCATGGACCGCGTCAATGACATGATGATCGCTTAAGCTATAAGCTATAATCACTTCCCTTATAAAATGGGAAAGGACTGACTTCTGGGCCTCGAGGCGACGTCCAGTTGATTGAAATCCAAGGATGAGATCTGCTCGGCACGACATCCTGATAGGGAAAGAACTGGGCGCGTAGGTCTGCCGAGACCACGAGTATTATGACACTGACATGTGTTCTATAATATAATACTACGACCATCTCGAAAACGTTTCCTAGCCACCGTAAAAAGGCGTAAATGGTAATCATAAATGACTCCAGGACCAGTATCGGGCATCCCGAGACAGGAGAATACTTTGCTGCTTGGGTGAGCCTTGCCCCTCGAATCTCAACAACCACTATTGTCACCAATGCTAAGGCAAGCAATATGTCTGAAAGATGCACGTAACTATTGACTGTTGCCGCCAAGATGGTGTAAGTACGCATCCGTGAGGTCTGTGCCAAAGACGCAGGATTTGGGGACTACGGACAAGGAATGAACGGGGTGACACTAGGCCGAACACACACAGTTTCCGTTTCCGGTGATTTAAAAGGACCCGGGAGGAGAGTGCACAGTGACTGAGTTGTTGGATACATAGATAAGTGCTCCCGCCAACGCTTGTCTCGCAGCTCGCTCCCACTGGTGGGGTCTATGACTCAAATCGTTTACAAGGACATAGAGTGACGCAGGAGATAAGCAGCCATGTATTCGATAATCGATTTCTTTATTTCGTGCGCGACTCGAGACGAGGAAGTGGGTAAAGATCGTGTGAGTCTTGACGGGCATATATCCCAAAGCTACCTGATTTGGATGGGTGAAGGTTGCGGCACTGGGCGCGATCTCTGAGCCCTGGTGGTCATACGATCGGTGGCGAAGGCCAAGTCAGAAAAAAGAAGCCGGTTGAGACGCTCACAGCAAGTTTTCGCACTGGAATTCACTGATGGAAGACGACATGACCTAAATCTTGATATGCCCATGGCCGGCATTGGCAGTTCAGTTGCGCCATGGTATACCAGTAACGAGATCAGAATGGGCTATTGGCTATTGGAGTAAGACAAGAGAGGGGTGGTGATCTCATTAATCAAAGATTGACTGTGTCATGACAGAGTGATCTCGTTTCGTGATCGCCTGTGACGACATACGCTCCACAGTGCTAGTGAGTGGGGCACGCGTTTAGAATCGTACAGAGAGCCCGCAACATGGACGTACTGTTGAGGGCGAAGAGATTACGTTTCCGATTTATCTACAAAGAAGGGTAGAAGAGTTGCCAAGAGCGAAGAGGGAGGGGGGGGGGGGGCAGAGGAGATGATAAGGAGAAGAAATGAGGAAGAATCTCATCTCGAAACTATGACGTGTATTTGATTGCACAGTCGGTCAAATAGTAATAACTTAACTCGCTCGTTCACTCGATCCAACTCCACTCCACTCGAAAACCCCTATTCCCTCTGCCTTGAACACCATGTCCTTTGTCAAACTCAGCATCTTCGGCACTTCCTTCGAGGTCTCTTCCCTTCATCTTCCGCCCTGTTACCGTCTCTCACCCACCAGATCTCAGGTCACCACAAGATATATAGATCTTCAACCCGTCGGCATGGGTGCGTCATCTATCCCATCTCCTCCATTTCATCCAGCCTCTTCATTATCATCCCTCTCAGGAGCATTCGGGCTAGTATGGTCTGTCTACGTTCTTCAATCTTTCCTTTTTGCCACTCACCCGTCCGCATATACCTCGTCCAGTTCTGCAAAAGACCAGCTCACAGGCGCATCCGTTGCCATCAAGAAGATCATGAAACCCTTTAGTACACCTGTCCTCTCTAAACGCACTTACCGCGAGCTCAAACTCCTCAAGCACATCCAACACGAAAACGTCAGTCTCTCTTTACTTCCCCCCATCTTTAGCACCATGCCAATTCCCTCTTCTCACCAGATCATCAGTCTCAGCGACGTTTTCATCTCGCCTCTAGAGGACATGTGGGTCCCTCATCCTCTCTTCCCTTCCCTTATGCCCTCATCCCCTTCCTTGTCAGCTACTTTGTGACTGAGCTTCTCGGTACTGATCTTCACCGGCTCCTTACCTCACGACCATTAGAGAAGCAGTTCATTCAATACTTTTTGTACCAAATTCTAGTGAGTCGTATCATCCTCATTGGCTGGTCTCTTATCTCTACCGCTCAGCGTGGGCTTAAATACGTACACTCGGCTGGCGTCGTTCACCGCGATCTTGTAAGCACCCAGAAGCTCTCTCTCTCATCCTCTCACGTCTATGCTAGAAACCAAGTAATATCCTTGTAAACGAGAATTGTGATCTCAAGGTGTGAACCCAGTCTCATTCCGCATTTTGTGGCTGACGGCGCTGCGACCTAGATATGTGACTTTGGTCTTGCCCGAATACAGGACCCGCAGATGACTGGCTACGTGTCTACGCGGTATTATCGGGCACCCGAGATCATGCTCACGTGGCAGAAATACGACGTTGCGGTCGACATTTGGAGCACGGGGTGCATTTTCGCTGAGATGCTCGAGGGCAAGCCTCTCTTTCCTGGAAAGGACCGTACGTCGTACCTCTCAACTTTGTTTCCTATCTCTCAAGAGTTGGGGAATGTAGATGTGAATCAGTTTTCGATTATCACCGAACTGCTCGGGACACCTCCGGATGATGTAATCGAGACCATTTGCAGCGAAAACGTACGCGATGAGAATTTGCGCCCCCACTGTGCGTAAACTAATCGATGTGGGGAGTCAGACCCTTCGCTTTGTGCAGAGCCTCCCGAAACGCCAACGGGTCCCATTCAGCGAAAAGTTGCGATGCGATGATGAAAGCGCACTGGACCTGCTTGAAAAGATGCTTGTGTTTGACCCGCGCAAGCGCATCAACGCGACTGAATGCCTTGCCCACGAGTACGTTGCACCGTATCACGACCCGACGGATGAGCCTGTCGCTGCAGAAAAGTTTGACTGGAGCTTCAACGATGCTGATCTCCCGGTCGATACTTGGAAGGTGATGATGTATGCGGAAATTCTTGGTGCGTGTTGCTGCTTGTAATGGGATTCTTACGTACTGACGAGAATTTGTATAGATTTCCACGAGGTGACCACAGACCCGGTCGGGAGCAGTGGTGCCGTGCCCGAAGGCGCTCTTACAGGTCCGGATGAACGCTATGCAGCGGCGGCTACCAACGCACCGGCGGTGGCGCCAGCGGCCACTACAACCACGACTTCCAGTACTACCAACACTTCCAATGCCCCACCACCAGCGGCGGCGCCTGCAGCAGCCGTAACAGCAACAGCCGCGAAGTAGTCACATCCAGTGATGCTCACGTGCTCATCAAGACAGAGATAACGTCAGCAAATAAGGATGTCCTTGTGTGAATGTAATCCTGATGTATGCTATGTGATGGCATTAGAGGACGAGAAATATGCGGTGCACGCTTCCTTTTATTGTGTTGTTTTTTTTCGATTTTGTGGACAGGAATAGTTCTAGTGGGTCGGGTAGAATAGGTAGAGGGAGTGGTCCAGGGGATGATATGCGGTATGATTACGGTACACGACTAATTACTGTATAATCTTCGCAACTTGAAAGGAGGAGACAAGGCTTGGTCAGTGCGGTATCATTAATCGGTTGGTCTGTACTCGAGGCAGTTCGTATGTATCTTTGGATTCTGAATACACAAACACGATACACGCGTCTGATCGATTGCGTCTTGGGTGGGGTGGAGAAAATGAAAATGTTGGGGAAACTGGGGCCACTAGATTCCCACGGAAGCTGATACTGTGACCGGGACGGAGACACTCTTCTTCCGCAGGCCTGAACGCTGAGCCCTGAAGGCCACCACACCACCCCTTCCCTCTACATCCGTAGCCTTCTCCCCCCCCCCCACATCCCCACTGGCCTGGGCATCACGCCGATTGGCCCCTTCCTCATCGTCGTGGTCGTAGTCGTAGTCGATGTAACCCCGCTCGACTCGGACCTCTTCCGGGTTGATCATGAGCGCTAGGCATGAATGCACATCGCGCACTAGATGCGCTACCCTCATCCAGCTGTACCGATGAAAGGTCCCCATCACAGCATGCCGCCATGGTTCTTGCTTGCCACCAAAAACGGATTCAGAATGCACATCGTGGACCCTTTTGCTTCCACTTGAATCTGGGTCCTTGGTTTGTTTCTGTAGGCAGAATCGAAAGCTCCACTATCCAGTCTCGCGTCCGGGGAGTCGCCGGACTTTGGCACTGAATTGGCGGTCCTAGATCGCTGGATCCCTCGCGCTTCCCACACTTCACTCGCAATGTCCCTTGCTTTTTTTCTTCTAACGCTATGGGAACGTGGACTTTTGACGGTCAGCTCGGCGCTCATCTGGTTCTACTCTCGTGCCAGGGCCATCTTGCTCCATACGAATATGGGAATAGTGCTACTTTGTAGTTTCTATTTTGGACATCTGACCCGCCGCATTAGCGAGACTGAGCTGCTATGTCTAGTTCTTCTTGCGAATCCTTCTCTGTAAGGCAGCCTGGTTGTCTGCATGCATCGGCTCAATACTATATAACTCGCTAGTCGCTGGAGGCGAAACCAATTAATGGAATACGAGTCCTGGCATCTTCGCGTTGGTCAAAAGAGAGCATCACTCTATATTATCACCGCCACTTAGGACTAGACAATGTACTAACATCTCGTTGCTCCAAACTCAGAGTAGACGCCAGTCTGTACCAATTACACGCGATTCAATTACCAGACCATTCACGAATCAGAGGATCAAATCGAAACGTGCGTTGTTTTCACTATCACAGACTCGGACATGTTTTCTGACTACCTTACCTAAACACTGAGGGCTCGAAATCGAAACAAGCAATATTGTCCTCTGCCTATGTCCTTTCGAGTCATGATGACTTGATTTAGACAGCCTTGGATGGCGTTCATGAGCACTATCATCGGTATCATATCATTATGGATCACCCGACAGGCAAGCTCACCGCTGGGGCGATCGTCCATATGGTACCCCTTCTAGATCTTATGCCAGTATCGTAGGATTATGTCCATAACATCGACGTTGTTCACTCATCATCCAGTATAGGGGTGTTTCCCATGTGGCAGAGGGCCGGGGAGGCCTCTCCGCACGATATAGAGAAATAATAAAATGTAGATAAATGAACATTCGATGGATGGGGAGCAGCAACACTGATGACCCACCCATCGGACACCCTATCCATGTGTAGACCACAGCCACAGCCATCAGTTGGCAGGATGGAGTTCAAATGAATCACAGATCGCAAGTGTGACATTCCGATGTGTGGTGCCGCGTTCATGGATGAGTATAACGGTGTTCTCCAAAATAGCCGAGGCGCCGAATCGCCGCCTGACTCAATTGGCTCGTTTCTTTCTAACCAATACTGGTTGCACGGCCCGAGTAAATTTCCTTTCTTCGACTCGAAAACGGATCGCTCTACAGTAGTGCGCTAGTGTCAATGGTTGTCGAGCTAAAGGACGATGAACCGACGGGGTTCTTCACTAGAAGCACCTACGCGCGTGGGTTCCACCTTTCATTATTGTACAATATACAATCGCACTTCACACAGTTGACCGTCGTCGGTTTGACACTCCAAATTTAATCCCTCGAAATACTGAACCTAATTGGCCAGATCTCGCGGATCGAACTGGATCACATTAATTTGGCGAGGGGATTTGACAAATTGCATCATGACGCAACACATGGAGCAACAGCCCATTCTGCTGTTGTCCAAGGTCTATCGCCGCATTTGCCAGTTCCCATGCTAGTTGTACATTGCCCTTCCCCACTGGGGGCATTTGTACCATGCAAGATGCGTGGTTTCTCTTGACATTACTCGATCTCCCGGGGTCACTTTGTTTTTCATCAGTCTCTTATAGGGCTAGTGGCAACATGCATGGCGCTGAGAAATTGAAATTGACATGTCAACCACAAGGATATTAACGTTTTCCCTGCGTGGAAGAAATTTGAATAAAGTTGGGCTATTAGTAGTGGTCCGATGCACTGGTGCACAAGGATGGAGGGTTTTCCACCTTTCTCGCCTACCAGACTAGCGGCTCCCCTGAGACTCGGAAGCGCATACGTACAACATGCTACCTCGCGTTTTACGGAATTGCCCCTCTGCCAGATATAAAAAGCCTCCGGGGTTTGGTCGTATCCCCCCAGGATCATCTGTAGTCCTCTTCCGCTCTTTGTGCAACCTGCAAATTACCCTTCCGCTCCTTTCTGACCATGTATATCTCTCACTCCTTTGTCCTTCTTGCCCTTCCCTTCCTTGCGGCAGCCATCCCGTTGGCCAAGCCTCCCAAGGCTCGTGGTATCTCAATCCCTATTGCCAAGCGTGGCAGCACTCCCGTCGGTGACCCTTCCAAACTTGCGGGCTTGGCCCAGGCCTCTGTCGCGTAGGCTGTTTCTCTGATCTTGCAAGTTGCTCAAGTGATTTACAATTTATGACCCTTACAGGAAGATCGAGAGAGGCTTCGTGGCGTATCAGAAGAATACCGGCACGCAGCACCCCCTTTCTGGTGGCATCAAGACATCCCGCAAGCGTGCCACTGGTAGCGATTCGCTGACTGATTACGGTGAAGAGTTGTGGTATGGTCCCATCTCTATTGGGACACCTGGTGTGGCCTTCACTGGTATGATCGTCCTCTCTGCTATTCAACATTGTCCGTCTGACCCTAGATTTTATACAGTGGACTTTGACACCGGGAGCAGCGATCTCTTTGTACCCTCATCAACTTGCGGGGATACTTGCTCAGGACATACCGAGTATAACCCATCCGATAGCTCCAGCTCAACGGATCTCGGCAAGACATTCACGCTTAGTTATGGAGATGGTTCCTCCGTCGATGGCGAGGAATATACTGATGTCGTTGAGATTTCCGGCTTGGCTGTATGCAGTGTCGTCTTTTTCTCCTCCGCAAAGCACTCACCTGCCTTATCATAGGCGAACAAGCAGACTCTCGGCGCTGCATCCCAGTATTCTTCGGGCTTTGAAAAAAGCAACTTCCCGCCTGATGGCCTGTTGGGCATGGGCTTCCAGTCTATATCGGTCTATAATGCACCGCCGGTCTTCCAGACTCTCGTTGAAGAAGATGCAGTGACTTCTTCCGTCTTTGCCTTCAAGTTCGCTGATTCCGGCTCTGAGCTCTATCTTGGTGGTGTCAACGATGCCCTTTTTACGGGTGACATCACCTGGCTACCGATTACCACTGTGGTAGGCCACATCAAAATAACTTGAGCACAGAGTAAATGCTGATAAATGCTCTACTGGATAGGGTTACTGGCAAGCATCCTTTGAAGGGATCACTGTGAATGGACAGACTGTGGTGGGACAAACTACTACAATCTTCGACACTGGCACCACCCAGATCATTGGTGATGTCGTCGGTATCCAAAGCCTCTTTCTCGCTATTGGCAATGCCGAGCCGTTACCTCAGACTAATGGCATCATTCTCTATACCAGTATGTTATTTTAGTGCTGTTGATCGGCCGGCGTGCGGGCTCATCTCTCTTTCTCAGTCCCTTGCGACTCCAACACTCCCATCTTTGTCAATGTCGGAGGAATGAAAGTCGAAATTCCTCCTGCCGTGTTTAATCTTGGAGCTGTCTCCCAGGGTTCTAATAGGTGTGTCGCTGGTGCGGCCGCGGATCCTGCACTGGAAACGCAGGGCGGTAAGTTCCCTCGACGCTTTCCCCTGCGGGAACAAAAGCTGACCATAGTTATAGGATTCTGGATTCTTGGGGATGTTTTCCTCCGGAACGTTTACTCGGCTTGGGATGTTGGCAATACACAAATTGGGTTTGCTACCCTTGCTTGAGAAGTCGGTACATCCTTCGTCTGGCGTTGCGTTGCGTAGCTTTAATAATCTTGTATCTTGCGTCGATGCATGAAATAATACACTAAATAATTAGCATGCTGATTTGGGAATGCAGCGTGGGAGGTATTGAAGATTGTGTGCTAATAAACTTCCCGTCCATTTATCATAGCCCGAAACTTGAACTACTGGGTGCGGTGATGTTTGGTAGTGTCTTGCAGACCAAGCTGCAACTTGGTCACTGGTCCAGGACTGAGGAAGAGTGGTGGGAAGATAAAGAAGAGGATGTTGAGATGCGGCCCTCTCTAGGCTCTTCCAATCAGTCCTGAGGGCACATTGTAAGGAGCAGAATGGCTCCTATGAGCCCCCTTGATTTGGGCAGTGATGTTGAAGAGTGTGTGCACCTGGTGAAATTCGCCGTGCATGTAGCACGTGCGATGCAGTCAATCTCTCAGATCCTGTGCCCTCGCAAGTGCGCGCCGCGCACATTTACTTTCTTCTTATTGTTTTCTTTATTGAACTCTTGATGCCTGTTGTCACTGAGGTATATCAGATGCCAGCCTCTCCGTTCAGTTCCCGTACGCGCGCCCGCCCTGAACCGCCGGGCAGGCTGCTACTTCCGCCTTATGTAAACGATAAGATTTCCTTATCTGATTAACGAACGACTAACCGGACACGGGAGGCGGGCCGGTCTCTGCTCTTTCATACGGTAGTGCCCGATGCCCTCTTTCTGCATCCTGGGACCTCGGACTCGCGTCTTCCAAGCCAAGTACAGACGTTAATAGGACATACTGTATGTGGACTAAGTACGTTGTAAGTACGTATAAAAGGGGCCCTCACATGGCCTGGAAAATCCAGCGTTGTGACATCGTCATTCCCTCGCGTGAGCGTGCTCGTCTCGTCCCGCCTCAAGATCTTCACTAACCAGGACGACTTGAGCTCGAGGCAGACTAGTTACTGACCTGATTAGCATTGTTGTGCCTAATGGCATTGCTTGGCGGGCGCTGGTGGCGTGCCCGGGGTCTGCTTGGCCCTGTCGTGGCCCTGACGCGCTTTCCGACCTTGGAAGTGGAGTGGTCGGCGCAAGACCTCGCGCCCTACGGTAAGTCTCCACTCGACGCGCTCAGCTCATCTGTACTCATGTTCCTACCCCTGATAAGTTGACTCTGTCAACTTTCTCCTTGACAGCTTGACCCCTTGATCACCCCTCATGCCCCGTGCACTATCGCGGCGCCGCGCCGAAGGGTCTTCGACCCGTATAAGCAAGCAAATCACCCTTCCACTCCTTTCATTTCTGTCATGTATTTCCCCCTCTCCTTTGTCCTTCTCGCTCTTCGCTTCCTTACCCCAGCCATCCCGCTGGCCAAGTCTCCCAGGGGTCGTGGTATCTCAATCCCTATCGCCAAGCGTGGCAGCGCTCCCTTCAGGGACCTTTCCAAATATGCGACCTTGGTCCAGGCCTCTGTCGCGTAAACTTCTTCTCTGATCTTTCAACTTGCTCAAATAACTTAAAATCTATGATCTTTACAGGAAAATCGAGAGGGGCATGGTCATATATCAGAAGAATACTGGCACGCCACACCCCCTTTCTGATGGCATCAAGATATCAAGCATGCGTACCAATGGTAGCGATCCGCTGAATGATTACATTGAACAGTTGTGGTATGGTCCCATCTCTATTGGAACACCTCGTGTGTCCTTCACTGGTTTGATCTTCCTCTGCCATTCAAAAATGTCCGTCTGACTCTAGATCTTATACAGTGGACTTCGACACTGGGAGCAGTGATCTCTTTGTACCCGCATCCGGTTGCGGGGATACTTGCTCAGGACACACCAAGTACAACTCATCCGGAAGCTCCAGCTCAGTGGATCTCAATCAAACATTCTCGCTTCTTTATGGGGGTAATTCCTCCGTCGATGGCAAGGAATATACCGATGTAGTTGAGATTGTCGGCTTGACTGTATGCAGTTTCGTCTTATCCTCCGCAGAGCACTCACCTGCCTTATCATAGGCTCACAACCAGACTCTCGGTGCTGCAACGCGGTATTCTACGGGCTTTAAAAACAGCAGTTACCCACCTGATGGCTTGATGGGCATGGGTTTCCAGTCTATATCGGCCTATAATGCACCGCCGGTCTTCCAGACTCTCGTCGACGAAAATGCAGTGACTTCTCCCGTCTTTGCTTTCAAGTTCGCTGATTCCGGCTCTGAGCTTTATCTTGGTGGTGTAAACAATGCCCTTTATAGGGGTGACTTCACCTGGATACCCATCACCACTTCGGTCTGCCACATCAAAATAACCTGAGTACTGAGCACATGCTAATACATACTTTACTGGATAGGGTTACTGGCAAGCATCCTTTGACAATATCACCGTGAATGGACAGACTCCGGTGGGACAGACTACTACAATCTTTGACACAGGCACCACCCAGATCATTGGTGATGTCGCCGGTATCCAAAACCTCTTTCTCGCTATTGGCAATGCCGAGCCGTCACCTCAGACTAATGGCGTCATTCTCTATACCAGTTCGTTGTCTAGTGCTGTTGTTCGGCCTGCGTGCGAGCTCATCTCCCTTTCTCAGTCCCTTGCAACTTCAGCACTCCCATCCATGTTAGTGTCGGAGGAATGAAAGTCGAAATTCCTCCTGCCGTGTTTAATCTTGGAACTGTCTCCCCGGGCTCTGATAGGTGTGTCGCTGGTGCGGCGGCAGATCCGGGCCTGGAAGCGGATGAGGGTAAGTTTCCCCGACACTTTTCCAGGGGAACAATAGCTGACCACAGTTACAGGATTCTGGATTCTCGGGGCTGTTTTCCTCCGGAACGTTTACTCGCTTGGGATGTTGGCAATACACAAATTGGGTTTGCTACCCTTGCTCGAGAAGTCGGTACATCCTCCTCTGGGGTTGGATGGCATGCCTTTAACCTTATGTCTCGCGTCGGTACGCGAAGTATATCACACTAATAATTACCATACTGACTTGGAGATGCAGCTTGGGGAGGTATTGAGCATGTAGGCTATAACACTCCGTCTATTTATCATAGCCCGCAATTGAGCCAATGTTTGGTGGTCTAGTGACTATCGCAGAAAGGTCATCGTCCAATAATTGGCCGTCATGGCACCTCTTTGCAGCCCTGCAGAATTGGGACTCTTCGTCAAATATTTATGGAAAGTGTATAACAAGAGCCATACATGTAGTTTCTCGTCATTTTCACCAGCGGCACTCTCATCTGTTACCCTCACTTCTACACCCGTACTTTCTCGCTCTGCGTTCTATAAAGTATCTCGGGGAGACTAAACATTCTTGCAGACAGAGGCATTTATCTTTCACGACCGAGCTTTCAATCTTTGCCCGAGCTTGTCTTGAGTCCCTGCCAACGGTGCAAGCCGCGGGTGGGCAAACTATTCGCCTCGTATCTGGTAGTCTTTGCGAAGGTGCCGTGTGCTCCAAAAAGCGCAACAAAAATGTATAGTAATGTATATATGCAATTACGCATCTACTCGCTGAAGACCAAGACGACCTTTGGCTGCGCCCTCAAGGATACCCCCCCCCCCGCTATAAAATTAGCCGTCTTCAGCAGAAGAAGACTGGTCTACAGTAGTGCCCGGGAACTGGAGCGACGCAGGCACCTGCGTGGTGTGAGGAGCTAGTCCGGGGACATGATCGTGTAATCCGATTCGATTCCGAGCAGCCAGGTGATCAGGCGCCAGTATTGATGCCAAGATGCCAACCGCAGAGTTAAGGAACGAGGGGTGGCTGGAGGCCCCGCGTATCCACCAATTAGATTTCATGGATGAGACGGCCCGCCCGGGATTCGAGGCTTGCCTCTACCCTCGTTCGTCCGGTTAGTCTCCCCACTCAACACGGCTTAAATCCAGCACGCTGCGAGGAAGGTATGCGGAGTGCTGTGGGTCTGCCGCCGCTTCTGCACATTCGACACACGGTTCACAGGTCAGGTTGCAACCAAGCGGTCTCGCAAGAGCCTGCTCTCCCGAGCGCCTCACATGTTACAGTAAGTACGCTGGCGCCCGTACCATATGATGTCCGCCGAACAACAAACTTTGTCCATTCCAGCCCACCTTTTTACCTTTTATTTTAGTCCAGACGACCAACCCTGCCAGGACACGCGATTGCCCATGTCGAGGACCGCGTAGCCGTACAGTCCCCATCGGCCACTCAAGAAAGAAAGACGGTACGTGACTGGCCCTCATAGCCAGATCGACCCCGTCGACCAGGTCTGGCCAACGCGCGCTCGCTTTCCGCCCTTACCTGCAGAGCACGTTCGCATCCTGTTACCTGGACTCTCAGACGCCATAGCCAGTACCACGAGGTAAAAAAGTGGCTGCACGACCATCCATCCACGCATAGTACTCTCATTGGTGCTTCTGCCACTCTCCAGAGGTGGTGCCAGCCTGACGATTAGCACAAGTTAGATGTGCACACGTTGCACCATCTAATCTTATCTTTCCTCCACATGGCACTACACCTTATAATACAACTCCTTGCGTACACCTTACAGTATATACTCTAAACCGCTAACAGTCCTCAGGCCTCAGCGCTCGTATAACACACGCATGTAGTTACTATGTGACATTCCTTTGTAATCGTCCTTGTGCAGAATAATTAGTCTGACCCACGCACACTCCCTCTACTCGCTCGCTTGTGGCATTACACTTTCTACAGCTTTGACGACAACCCGGATAAAGGAAGGTGGAAGAATTAGATTACTAGGCTCCAATCTCCCTCGATCAAATTCGAAAATAGAACTCTATTAATTAAGAACGGAGAAGCCAAACGTCTGTAAGGTGCTTTCATCAGCACCGCGCGGGCATTAGGCTTGTTGCCTGGCGAAGACATACCACTGTCCTCCATCAACGCGTGAGATTATGACGAAAATGCTCGAACTCCATGACAAGGTCTTCCTCGTCTTGGAAGAGTTCTTCCACCTGAGCATATAGCTAATCATCGGTCTATCAGCGCCCCTTGCCCTGGCGGCACCAGGGAGAAGAGCACAATACACGCGCATTTTCCAGAACCTTTCTCTGTCCTCGCTGACGTCCTGTCAGGTCCCCTGATACGCTCTCCTCCTTTCTATATGCCTTCATGATTCGCAGGAACCGTTCATAGGTGTCACTTTGGCCAGTGGGGTAGCGCGTCTTGATCTTGGAGGTGGCGGCAGGGGAGGACGACAAGGATTTGGAAGTACCATTTGTGCTCTGAGCAGAAGCTGCAGAAAACGATGTTGCTAGGGATTATTGAGTCAGCGGAACAGGTCATGTAAAAGAGAAAAACCGGTGAGAGAACTTACTGCCGCACGCTTCCTGCTGAAGTGCAAGGGCGGTTTGCTGGTCTTTGGGCTGCGCAGTTAGCCCGGAGGCAGGCCGCCGCCGTTTCCTGGAGGAATGAACTTTGCAGACACAAATGAAGTTGTGGTGCTGTAGAAAGCAAAAAAAAGCGTCCGGAGTTGGGGACAGAGAAGGAAGACATTTTTTTGATAAGGCACGAGGACACACTATGAGGTACAGGCAGCTTGCAGGGTGCAATTCAGGGCACAAGCATTCGAGATTCTGGGCAGATACCCTAACTGCTGCTGCGAGAACCAAAGTAAAGAGAACGTGAAGAGGATTGACGACCATAGCAGTTGGATACGAGTGGAGGAGTGGATACCTTTCATCAATCCATTATGCATAAGTATGTGTTACATGCCCCCCGTTGCTTCCGGAAGCGACCACAAGCTCACATCCATCAGCGAGTCATCAAGAAAAGTGTCGGGGCGGCATCCTCTGGGTGGAAGAAAAAAAAGGATTCACGTAGCAATATTTATTATACGAGGCAGGATGGAATGAAAGTGCAGCACCACACTCTTAATCCTCCTTTCGGCCTTTCTTCTCTTTGCGCCTCGGGCGGTCGAGCCCTGACCGGTCTGACCAGGCACTCCCGCCTCCACCACCGCCGCCTCCTCCGGGCGAACCCCAAATATCTCCGGAATTATCGTGTCACGATTCCGTTGGAAGACTGAGTGGAAGACTGAGACATCTAAGAACTGCACATACACCTCACCCTCGTGCGCCTCAAACTCGGCAGCAAACTTCCATTCGACATGACAGGGTGAATCCACGTGCGGAACGATGAGCACGTACTTGATCTCGACCAGATGCTCCCTCCATGCGTCGGAAGCGCGCTTCCGGAGGCTGCTCACCAAGTCGAAACCACTGCGCGCGCCATCGTGCGTGTGCGCAATTGTCATTTGAAGTATCCATATGACAACCTTCCCATGCCCGACAGAGAAGAAGAATGCGTCAAAGAGTGGATTGTCCTGGCGGTGGGGACAATAATAGGTTGAGTTGTCCATCCCGATATCTTCAATTTTGTCGTACGTGACGCGGTCCCGAAGAGTCCAAGGAAAAGCTGACGAGGCACCATCGGCCACCACAGGCAAGACATCTGAAGGGGAAACCTGCAATTCAGGGTTGTCGCTCGAGGACGTGGAGATCATTCGAGTATCGTTCGCTCGATAGATGAACCGATTCGGCCATTTCTTGCTCGTGGTCTCGACCTTAGTCATCCGCCCAAAATGACGGATCGGGGTGTTGGCATCGTTGGTAGGAGAGTACCGGCAAGTGTTCTGGATGGCAAACCCTTCGAATAAAAATCCTGCGAGACCACCACCCAAGGAGCCCATGCCCTTGCAGAGGGAATACAAACTTTCTCTCTCTACCTCCCGGAGATGGTCGAACCACTTTTGCATCTGGCGGTATATGAAGTCGGACTTGAACCTGACGACGTAAAGGTCATTGTCGGGTACGGTTGTCAGAACTTTGCCAACCCAGGTGAGAAGTATGACTTTCTGAGATGGAATGCTAGGGAGGACAATCTCATTCTGCGTATGGTGGCGACATGGGACAGATTCATATTATGTATGGCAGCTGTTAGTGCATTCAGTCGGGTAGCTGGCAACGGATGTAATGCATGAGATCCCGGGGACAGGGACCAAATTTCAAAGACATGGTGCGAACATCGTTCCGAACCGAGCCGTGACAGTACTAAATTGGGGGCCAAGTAAATCACGTGAGGCGCGAGTTGATTTTATGATGCATGTGATATTTGGTGTATCAACCCCATTCAAGGTCAGGGCACCGAGCCGTAGCGATATCGACGACTTAAAGAAGGTGATCAAAGGAGAGTGTGGCAGCTTACTTCAAAATTATGATCCCAGTGACCGAAGGTGCGTTATTTCTGGTGATTCGTTCTGACATTACGGGTGACACCACTGTAGCCAAGAGAAGACATCGATGTCATGGCATCCGATGCTTTCGTTAGATACGAAGGACAGGACTTCGAGAACTTTGCTGAAAAGTTGTTTCCAGCCACGAGAGTTAGTGTCGCCTTCAATCATCAAAGTGAAGCTTCAACCCCTCTGTACGACGTTGTGGTTCAACTCCCTATCCCGCATGGTTCAGCTATGGTTGCCTCGGATAGTGAGTAGTTCCTAAGTCTCTTTGTCTCGTCTCGGGATATTTGACAAACATGCTGCTTAAAGGTGACACGTTTGTCGACTCGAATCTTATCAAAGGTTACGAGGTCTTCTTTATTAATGTTCAGCGGTAGGGAGCCCTTAGGAGTCCCGATATCGGATCGAATGCTATATGTATATCACGTGATACGCCAGTTCCAGACTACGCCACAGAGTTGGAACAGGAGTTGCAATGCAAGCCGGGTCTTGCACCTGATGTGTGTCATTTCCTTGACTACTCTTTATGTGCTGACCGGTCAATGTAGGGGTATGAGGCTTTCAAAGTCATATCCAATGTCAAATTCTTGGATGCATATTTTCACAGAAAAGGGACCATCGAGGACGGATCAACGGAGGAATTTACCTTTGAAAGAGAATTTCACGATGAACCGCCGAGGCGCAATGCCACGAAAGACCAGCTGATCCATCTCTCTTATATTGCCTCTCGTAATTGGGAACGAATTTGGAATGGGGAATTCGGGAATAACTTGAATGAACCGTTAATGTCTGGGGTCTTCTTTCAATATCTCGTTCAAGAACCGGCTTCTCAGACCACCGCTCGAATGTACGCGCTCAATTCCTTTCCCCTTTGTTACAACTTATCGTCTGTGAGTAACAATTCGTGGTCTTTCAAACTTATTACGAAATATGCAACCATTCAAAACGTCAAACAACAACTTCGCACGTTCCGACCTTATAGTGACTTTATGATCTCCAAATCAAACCTCCCTCGACTCCTCATCGAGGTTAATTCGAACAAAACGGAGAAGTGGCCTCAGGATCTTATCCGAATGCTTCTAACGGGTGCCGCCGTCGTTCGCTTTGCAAATGAATTCGTGGATAGGCTCGGGAGGGAATTCGTGCTCTTTGCCATGTACATTTGGGCCGATGGCAAAGCGACTCGCTATTCACTGTTTCAGGAGCCGAATGATGCAAAGGTATGTTGGACTTCGTATATATCTAAATTTGCAGGCTGAGTTGTCGTAGGTTTATTACAAGAAGACCAATTATTCATTGGACACCTCGTTAGGGCGCGCCAGATTTGTACGCCAGCTGTACAACTTATGCGATATGCTAGAACGTGAAGGGGAAACCGAAGACATGGATGCGATTGAGAATTTACAAGATGCGATCGAACAACATCACAACAAATACCCTATGAAATCATATTTTTCTAAGAGTGGGAGGGCCGACGACTCTCGGGCGGGCAAGAGGAAACGTTCGGACCAAGATGTCAGTGATCCAGGCACAGGTGGAGGTGCCGGAGGCGTACGTGCAACAGACTGCGCGGAGCTCAGAGCACACGGGTATGAGGTGGAACCGGAACCGGAAGCCATTGCGGATGAAAACGGTGAAAATGTGATGGAACCGCTTTCTTGGGTACAGCAACCGCTCCCTGCTTATAACGCCGTGCTGACGCTCGACTGCAGATGCTGCCGAACATCTTCACCGTATATCAGCCGGCGGCCCCGAGCAAGAAACTCATCGCGAAGAAAGTTCGCGAGCAATCGGACGAGGTTGAGATCCTTACACATCTAAATCAACTCCAGCCGAGATCCGAACACATTATCTCGTTGCACGCGTCGTTACAGACACAATCGACGTCGTGGCTTATTCTCCCCATGACGGATTCCGTCGAGGATTATGTGTGGTTCGCACCTAAACAACTTGCTGGGAAGTTTGCTGAAGTCTGCTGGGGACTAATCAAGGGAGTCGCATGTCTTCACAAGTTGTGTATCGCTCACAGGGACATCAAGCCCGCAAATCTTCTTCTCGACCGCCAGGACTTTTGTTTAAAGATCATCGACTTCGATCTCGCTATGCAAGTAGAGGACGAGGACGAGGAGGTCGATGACGAGTGCGGGTCGGAACACTGGATGGCGCCCGAGGTCAAGAATAAATCGGTGTACAGCCTGATTAAGGCCGACCGGTGGTCTAGCGGGAAAGTTCTTCTCTATCTTTTAGGGAGTTGGAGAGAGACGACAAGTACCTGAGGTCAATTGCGGAGAAGCTGACTGCACTTCGTCCCAATCGGCGTTTGTCAATACTTGAAATCACTCTGCCGGTCTCGGACGTGGCGAACGTAGCTGGAAGGTCTTGCAATCCCTGCAAGACATAGTGGAAGGCGATGAAGAAAACGCGAAGCCCCCCCCAGAAGAAGTGGAGACCTGCAGTACTTGGTGACAGGAATGAGAGGGTGTCTATGGTTCGTGTCCATTAATTCCTGGAACTTTGCTAGAGCCGGCTGTGAAATGGCAACACTATGCTCTCTGACCTATGCTCTCTGAGAACAAACTAATAAGGCTTTGTTCGGCCACAATTTCGATCGAAATTCGAAGAATTCGAAAATTCAGAATTTGATCGGCAGCTGGTCTGCGGTGGCTGCATCAGCAATACGACAAAATACTTGCGAACTTTTGGGCGCTTTCGGGGCATGTCTTTGCACGACCGAGCTTTCAATCTTTGTCAATGTTTATGCTAGTCTCGAGTCCATACTAGTGGTGCAAACTGCGCGCGGGCAAGTATTCATCTCGTATTTTGGTAGTTTTGGCGAGGGGTTCCGTATGCCCCGAAAAAGCGCAAACAAAAAAGTACAGTATCATATCCACAGCTGCGCACTTACTCGCTGAAGACCAAGACGACCTTAGCTGCGCCCTCAAGGACCTCCCCTTTGCTATGATTTACTTTGAGTAGCCGACCGTCTTTGGCGCGAAGAAGGCTGATCGCAGCTGGGAACTGGAGCGACGTAGGCACGTGCGTGGTGTGAGGAGGAGCTAGTCCAGGGATAGTCACATTGTGGGCATGTAATACGATTCAATTCGGAGCAGCCAGCCAATGAGGACCATCTCCCATGGCGGGAAACCGCTGGGGCCAAGTGCTGAGAAAAAGAGGTCGTGAGAAGGGAGTGGAGAATTTTGTACCAAGGCTGTGTGGGAGATCACTGTTCGCGTCAGCCGGCCCGCAGGTCACTCGTTCAGTCTCATACGCACTCTAAACTCAACATAGGGCTTGAGTCTCTCTCACAACCCAAAAGTTGCCGTAAGGCTTAATGATCCCACAGCGCAGACGCCGCCCGACAGCGTGGGAAGTGAGCTTCCCAGGTGAGCCCAGTGAAGGTGATGACGATGAAAGGGATGAGTGGGAACTTGAAAGGGAGCAGGTCCAATCTGATCCTCTGAAAAGCAAACGCAAACCAAGTAGTAGTAGGGATGATCGTGTGCGCTGTGTTTCCTCTTCCCTCCTCTCTCTCCTTGGCTCACATCTTTCTGGAATTGGATAGCCAGCAAAACGCCACAGTCGGGAGCCTGCACTGCAGCACCGGGAATCGGACGACAAGAAAGTGGAGCATAGGGACGAGTTTTTATATTACACCCCACGCGAAGACGAGCTCCCCGAGTCTGCATCGGGCATCGCCTTCCTCCTCGGCGAATCCGATGCGCCTCTCGCCCACGCCGACCCGGAAGCCAACACAGAGGAAAAGCCAATCCGCCTGCTGCATGACTGGGCTGTCTTTGATGCGCGTCCAACTAAAGCCAAGGATGGTGGTGGTGCACTCGCTCTCGCGCTGGTCTCTTTGCAGGTGCTCGAGGATGTGCTCGACACCACCGATGTTGGGTGCGCGCCGGAGGGCGCCGGTGCAGCGTCTCCGTATTTTGAGAATGAGGAGGATGCCGGGCAGGAAGATGATGGTGATTATGATGATGACGATGACATCGGTGGCCATGAAGAAGAGGGGAGGGCGGTGGAGGTGCGCCTGAGACTTGGGGCGCTATTGAGGTATACGATCGATTATACCAAGCGCGATGAGTACGTCTCTCATTCTCTTTCGGGCATGAACGGCGATGTTGATGTGTTCTGGTGTCGGGGTGCACAGCCCGATGTACCTAGAGACGACGATGGCTTGGTACATCCTCGGCGTTCCCGCGCCCGAGTACCGCGCGCACTTCGCGCCGTTCTTCCGTGCGCACAAAATCGCACAGGCTCTTGTGTGCACCCTCATGCGCGACCCGCGTACACCTCTCGACGTGTTCATCTCTGAGCTCCAGCTCATGGACTGCACGGTCATGGACGACATCTCAGGCGGCAAGAGACCCGTGCCGGACATGCACGATGTACAGGATGCGGTACGTTGCCCCCCCCCCCCCCCCCCACCTCTTGGGTTTCATCCTCCGTACATCACATCTGACGACTTCCTACGTCGTGGCGAAAGATCCCGACCATCTTTACGGCGATTGGCACGCTCGACGACGATACGGTACGCGCCCTGCGCAGCGCGCCGCTCCTCCGCCTCATCCTCGCCTCTCCATCCGACAAGAGTGGCCGCAGTATCACGGCATCGCGGCCGTTGCGCCCACCCCACCACCCACATCTACCCGCGCGCCGCGTGCCGTCCCGCCTCCCCTCGGGCGTCGGCAGCCTCGATCTTGCCGTGCTGCGCCCGGAGAATCAGCATCCGACCCATGTCACGCCGCGCATCGCCGCGCTCGCGACAGGCCTGTTCCGCGAGCAGCTTGTTGTCCTCGGCCGCCGGCTGCCTGCGCCACTTTCGCGCAGGGGAACGGGTGCGAATATCAGCAAGAGGGAGAGGGGCACCTTGATGCGTGCCCTCGCCATGGCCCTTTGTGCTGAGGGCACGCAGACCATCGAGGCGCCCGTAAGCTGGCGCGTACATCCACGCCGGCCTTTTATGCACCGCGTGGCATTGTGCGATGTGCGGGGCTTGCTCCCCAAAGTCGTATTCGAGGTGCGTTTTTGCGTTGCACCGGTACAGTAGTGAGGCGAGGGGCCGTCCGTTATTTAGCTCGGCGACGTCGTGCTTATACCTATCGGAGAGGACGATGCAAAAAAGGGCCATTGGCCTGTCTCGCTGCCTGGGATCCCCGAGGCAGCGCCCAGCGGCGCGCGACTTGCTGATTATTTCTGGTACTTTTTTTTTTTTTTTTTGGTGTGTCCGATGCTACGTGTTTGACGACGGAATCTAGGTTTGGTCGCATTGTGCATATCAATGGCGAGGACGAGCGTGTACACGTACAATGGTTCGACCACGCGTCCAATACATTTCTTGACGATATTGCGGACCCGCGCGAGTTGTTCCTCACCCCGTTGTGCGACACCCTTCCCCTGATCACGCTCTGTGGTGCCGTCCCGGTCGCCAATATGTCCGGTGTTACTGCAGTGAGAGACGACTTTGATGGGTACTTCTTTCGGTGAGTCCGTGGTTCGCCTTTCCTCCTACTAGCTTAGCCTTCATCGATGGGCGAGTCAAGATTTCTGTATGATAAAAAGGATGCATCATTCATGGATCTACCTCCGCCCATTGACGCGCACATCACTCCGGACGCCCCACACAACTGCATCATTTGTGCGCGCCGCGAAGAAGAGCAAATAAAAGCGCACGGGCGCATCATACGCAAAGCGGGCACAGTCACAGGCGTCGCAATCCACGGGGCGACGTTCCACGTGGGAGACTTCGCGATCCTACGCGCCGAAGAGGGGCCAGCGCGCATCGTGCAGATCATCGGTTTGTATTCTGGAGATCCGGTCTGGATCAGAGTGCAATTACTCGGGCGAGTGTCGGATCTCGTGGATTTGCTGCCCGATAGCGAGCTCAGAGATGAAGTGCGTCGTTCTGAGTTCCTTTGCAGCTAAGGTTACACACACACATACACACATACATTTTTTGTTCATTTGCTAGCGCCATTTATTCTTCACGGACGAGATCGAGGAGGTGCCGCTCGAAGAAGTGCTGGCTCCGTGCTACGTCTTGCACCGCAACCTCATCTTCGACATGAACCTGTGGACAATGCTCGGGGCAGAGTACTTTTACTACCGGTACCATTTCACCCAACGCTCCCCTATGTCGTGGGACGAGCGTGAGTCGCTCAAGGAGAGCGCGGGGGTCGGATGCGAGACCTGCGCGTATGCGCTCCAGGCGCGTCTGGCAGAAGCAGTGGAGTTTGCCGAGGAGGCACAGGCACAAAGGCTCAGGGCATTTGATGTGTTTGCAGGTGCCGGTGCGATGAGCTTGGGGATGGAGGATGTGACAGGCGGAATGAAGACGACGCATGCTGTCGAAATTTCTCCCAGTGCAGCCCGGACATTCAGGTATGCCCCGGGGTACCAGCTAGATGTGGATCGGTGGGCCATGCCCAGCCACGAGTCTAACAGTGATGTTGTTTTTTTTTCAGGCGGAACTCTCCCGGTACGATTGTATATAACCAGTGCGTGAATGAGTTGCTTCGGTATGCTGTCAAGTCGTATCGTGGCATCCTTGAGGAGGACGAGGTACCGAAGGACATCTACGACAACTCTCTGTTGCCGCGTCCACCACAACCAGGTGACATCGACGTAATTACGGGTGGCTTCCCCTGGTGTGTTTCATCTTGCGTATAACACCCACTGACATGCAAGGAGACCCGTCAGCCAGCCACACTCCCAGTTGAACATGTTCCAAAAGGCAAACGATGTCAAGAGCAACTTGATCCTGAATCTCCTCTCCTGGGTTGACTTCCTTGAACCAAAGTATTGCATCTTTGAGAACGTGCGCGGCTTCTTGAGTTACAACCTCAATGCGATCCAAGTGGACGAGCACCGGACGGCGGGTGGGATCAGCATGGGCGGACTCAAGTTCCTCGTGCATGCCATGCTCGCGTTGAAGTATGTCATCATTCATTCCTCCACTGCAACTCCATCGTTCACTCGCTACCTACCACGACCTGAGAGCGCTTACGTCCCCGTCGTCGCACATCGCGTTAGCTATCAGGTTCGATTCTGCCTGCTGCAGGCCGCCCACTATGGCACCCCGCAGACCCGCGTACGGTTCTTCCTTTTCGCCGCGCGCCGCGGGTATCCCCTGCTGGCCGCCCCGCCACCAACGCACGACTTTCCTCAGACGCACAAACTCGAGGTTCGTTTTCCGAATGGCGACATCGCGCGCGCCGTGCACGCCGAGGCGGGCACCGCGCCTTTCAGCTTTGTCACGATAGACGATGCCATTAGCGACCTCCCGCGATTTGACTGGTGCGAGTCTGTCTCCTCCGATTCCTACTTGCATCGCTCTCTGAGATGGTGGTGTTCTCTTTTGTGAAAAAAAAAAAAAAAAAAAAAAAAAAAAAAAACATTAAAAAAAAAAAACTGTAGGTTGAACCCGAACTTGAGCCGTCTGCCGGCACAGAAGCGAAACGAAGCGCGAGAGCGCGCGGTGCACATACCCGTGTTGGAGTGCGACCATGAAAAGCCGTACGTCGGTGTCAAGGGTCCAGCGCGGTACCACCATGCACCGCGCACGACGTTCCAAGCGTGGTGCCGCAAGAGGCGCACGGAGGACTTGCAGCACTTCACGCGGACGTTGAAGCCCGCGACAGTGGAACGGTAAGCGGGTCACCAAACCACTGGGATTCCGGGCCCGGATGCAGAACTTCTGAATTTTTGATCTTGGTGGCTCTTTCAGCGTTGTCAATATTCCCCTGATTGCTCGGGCGGACTATCGTTGTACGTCTATGCTGTTTTTTTTTTTTTTGGCTATCTTGCTGAGGAGTTTATTAATAACGCTGTTCATGCCCAGCACTGGACAGGGAACACTGGCAGTGGCAGTTTTCAAATCCGGCGTCTGCAGTCGCGAGAAAAGGTTTTCGGCCAGGTGAGATGCGAGAAGGGGGGGGGACTCGGTCAGAGTCGTGAAACGTAACGAGCAAGGCGATGCTGACTGACGTTCCATGTTTTATCGATTTTCTTTTTTTTACAAGGGCTGTACGGGAGGTTGGATAAAAGCTACGTCTTCCAAACGACGGTCACGAATGTCGAGCCGACGGCCAAGCAATCTCGCGTGCTGAACCCTTATGTACGTCGGGGGCGAGGGCAAAAATACTCCTTCCTCATCCGTCGCGCTTACACGCACGCTTGCTTTTCTTCTTTTTCTATTCGGTCCTTTCAGTGTCATCGTATGATCACCGTCCGCGAACTAGCGCGCTCGCAGGGTTTCCCAGACTCGTTTGTCTTCCACTCGATCAACGACAACGTCGTGACGGTGCGTCCAACGCGCCTGGTCCTTTCTCTCCTGACAAGTCAACTTTGCCCCCCAACTAGATGCACCGACAAATCGGAAATGCAGTTCCTTGGCCCGTCGCCGCGGCTATCGGACGCGAGTTGCGCGAGGCACGATTTAAAAAATGGCGCAGGGACCGGCAGGACGCCATGGTCGTGGATTGATCGGAAGTGATCTCATCCTAGTTGGGGATACTTGGTCTTCTTAAGTTGTTCGGCTGTTACGTACCCCGAATAGCACAAACAAAGTACTTTGAGCAGAGCATCCATGCAGAGAATTTACAGTATGTTCACAACACCAGCCCTGGCCTACTCTGCGCTCTCTTCGATGTCCACCAGCTCCCTACCCTCTTCCACCATTTCACCCTTGGCGCAACCGACAGCCTTGACGATACCATCCGTCGGAGCCCGCAACACCGTCTCCGTCTTCATGCTCTCAAGGACGACCACCACCTGGCCCTTCTCCACACGTTCGCCAACAGCAGCGCGCACCTCGACCACAAGACTCGGCATCGGGGCGCGTAGCGCACCCCGGGCTGCCGAATGTGCGGTGTCGGCGCTGAGTGCCTCCGCCCAAGCCGGAGCCCGGCGCAAGACGGTCACGGCGTGCGCGCCGCTGAAGATATGAAGACGCTCGGCGCCCGTGGCACCATGTGCCTGAGGGACGACGGTCGCGCGCGTCAGAGCGCCCGCAAGCGTCGCAGAGAGCGCAGTTGGGCCGACGAGGATGGCCGACACGTCGCGGAACTCTTCGATCGATGTCGTGTGGTCCCCAGAGGTAGCAGCATTCGCGTTCGCGAACTGCACGGTAATGTCGTAGAGCCCGCTGGTTTGGCGAGTGAAGACCTTCACCGAGACGGTGGCACCCGTTTCGGTCTCGAGCGTGAGGACGCGCGTGTGGACGTCGCCGCCGAAGCGGCGAGAGGCTAAGCGTGTCCACGGCGTACCGCCGGCAGCTGAGGGAGGCTGGTCGCGGAGGATTAGGAAAAGCGCAGCTTGGGCCAAGAGCTCTGCAGGCGGTTCAGTGAGAGGTGGGAGCAGCTGGTCGCGGTATTTCTGGGGGGAATTATTTGTCAGACAGTGTCCAGGCTGCAACAAAATGCGAAGACATACAGGAATAAAACCAGTTTCCACTTCGGCTGCAACGAATGCGGGATGACTAGCAAGCGCGCGAAGGAACGCGATGTTCGTTGTCACGCCTACAACCTGATATTCCTCTAGTGCAACGCGAAGCACACGCAACGCTTCTGTGCGGTCTGATCCATGCACAACTAGTTTGGCAATCATGGGGTCATAGAACACGCCAATTTGTGCACCTATGCCAAAGCCTTGCTCAATGCGCACGGCGGGTGCAATCGATGCAGCAGCTACGGGCGAGGCAAAGACGTGTGTTGGTGTTGGCGTTGAGAGATGCAGAAGACGACCAGAGTCAGGCAGGAAATTGTTGCGTGGGTTCTCCGCATATATACGTGCCTCAAAGGCGTGGCCAACCATGGGAATCTCAGACTGCGAAAGTGGTAAGAGATTACCAGCAGCAACCTGAGTAATTGGCTGTGAGTAGAAACAACTAGCCGCGAAACAGTGCATTACCTCAAGCTGCCATTCCACGAGGTCAAGGCCGGTGATCATCTCTGTGACAGGATGCTCGACTTGTAGTCGTGTGTTCCTACAAAGACGGTGGTTCAGCGTTGTCCATGCTGCAAGCGCGATACACACATCTCCATAAAAAAGAACTTATCCGTATCTTTATCAAATATGAATTCGACGGTACCCGCACCAACATAGTTGACTGCCTTTGCTGCAGCAACTGCCTTGGCGCTCAGATCCGCCCGCAGCCCGGAAGATAGGCCGGGCGCAGGCGCTTCTTCGATGATCTTCTGGTTCCGCCTTTGCACCGAACAGTCGCGCTCCCAGAGAGAGACAGCGTTTCCTTTGATGTCGGCGAAAACCTGTACCTCAACATGCCTTGGTCGTTCGATGAACTTCTCCACCAATACAGTAGCGCTGCCAAACGCCTTGAGCGCCTCACGCTGTGCAGACTCAAGTGCATCTAGGAAAGAAGATGGACTATGGACTGTACGCATGCCCTTACCACCGCCGCCGTGGACAGCTTTGATAAGGACGGGAAAACCTTCGTAGATGAGGGGATGAGAACGCTTCGGGTGAGTATTAGACTCAATAAGCACCTATTTTCTCAGCCTCAGAGAGAAGGTGTTGTGGGTCTTGATTGGTACCATGATACCCGGGTATGCAGGGCACACCAGCATCTACAAAGGCAGGGATCGACGATGGGGTCTAATAATCAGCTGCCTTAAGTGATATGAACACAGTATGACAACATACTTGTCATAATGGTCTTGGATTCACTAGGAAATGTGTAAGTTCAGATAAGGATCAAAAATCAACGAGTAGCTTACCTCTTGGACCCCATACTGGTGATTGCACTGGCAGGAGGGCCGATAAAAGTAATGCCTTCCTTGTCTAGTTGCTCCGCAAAGTTGGCATTCTCGCTGAGGAAGCCGTACCTTGAAGGGGAGTTATAGCTACTCGATGGAAGATGAATGAACTCTACCCAGGATGTACGGCCTACGGGGGCATAGATATTGTTAAGGTCATTTACGGGGGCCAAAGTCCAGCCAGTTCACATACTTGTGCACCACTACGACGGCAGACCTCAATGATCTTGTCTATCCTTAGCTGCAAGAATCGTTGATGAATGCTCATATAACAGTCTGTTATGGTACGTACATAACTTTCGGAAGACTGAGCAGGACCTATACAGAAAGCTTCGTCTGCCTGGCGGCATAATTAGTGGAGCATGTAAAGCCGAGAAGTTACCAAGCCTTACCATCTTTACATGAAGGGAATCCGCATCAACTTCGCTGTAAACAGCCACCGTGCGAATACCGAGTTTTTTCGCAGTGCGGATAACGCGGCATGCAATTTCCCCTCTAGAGCACGATGAGAGTAGGTTGAGAATGGGAATTCTTTACGCGCCTGTTCGCGATGAGTATCTTGTCAAAATGGGGTATTCGAGCAGGAAATTGTGGCGACTCTGTGCATGTGCTTTATCTATTAATTTCCAACACTTATCGAAGATGTTATAGATATGCACCTAAAGCCGTAGCAAACCCACGCGCTGCAAGTGGTGATCTCCCATTCCTTGGCTCCGTACGCGAAGAGACTGGCTGACACGGGTTGAAGACCAGGGAAGTGGTAGCCGAGAAACGAATGCGATTAGAGCGCTGAATAGCGCGAGAGATGACACGTGGGTTCGCAGTCGCAGAGGTTCGCGAGGAAAGCATTTGCAGAGCTCCGGGCTGGGGTTGGATTGTATGCGTTTGGCGGTTCGAGCGAAGTGTCAAGCGCTGAATTCCAATTCCGTTCAGGTTCCGTAGCACGCGCACGCGTATCGGTCCGGGTCCATCATATTATTACACTGCCACCACCTTGCTTATTCCCCGCCCTCTTCCCTCCGCTTACAGAGGCAGCGATGTCCCATTGAACAAACTACAGTAACCCCTTCTCAGACACAACTTTGCCCTTCGAGATATGCGTTCTGCAACCCGAGCTGACTCACTTGACCAATTCTTCAGTGTTAATGAGTAAGTAATTCCCATCCCGTGTTCTTCCTTCCCTTTTTGACCGTTTCCTCACCCTCCAGACCATGGCAAATTACAGGTACTATAATATCTGTTTCATAACAAAACTGCTTCTTCTATTTTACTCCAATGTCCAGTTCTTCGGTCCCAGAATCTTGGAACGTTGCGCCCTGAAAAGTCCTGGCGACCCATCGTCACCCTGGAGGTCGACGGCCAGCATAAACACGAAATCATACTTGGAGTAGATGGTCAGAACCCAAATCAGAGGGAAATCATGCTTCTGTATGTCGTATTTTTCATGTACCTTGTCAATGACCCTGACATGCAAAGCCATCACGCACATCGCCAGACTCAGATCAAGCTCGACGTATGGCACAAGTCCCAAAGTAAAGTGAAAAGTCGGAAGCGTCGACAGTTTGTTGCATCCGCCACAATGGCCCTTGGCGAGGTCATGAAGAAGCAGGGCACAGACCCATGTGAGCCTCCACACGCTTTTTTCACGCGCGTTGCTCACGCAGCTTCACGGGTAGACATAGAACTTCGCTTATCCGGTGTCCCCGCTGCTCGAAAGAAATCTATAGCACAAAAACATCAGCCCTGTGCTTCTCTCCGTATCCGTCTACGACCACCACCGTCGGCTATGTCGCTTCTTCACGAACAGGACGACGACGACGACGAAGATGATCTCTCTATAGGTAGCTCAGGTAAGCCTTGATTAAATTGTCCAGAATCAATATCTCATACGTACCAGACAAGTCTCCTTCTGATACTCTCGTTACACCCATCACTGAGGAGCCTACGGATACACCACCATGGGCAAGTGCTGTCTCTGAAGAGCCACCTCCTGGTCTGCGGCGACGCAAAAAAGCCAAAGGATACTGCATCGACTCTGAGGAAGAGTATTCTGGCGGGTCCGATTGCTGTTTTAGTGACGATGGAGCAGAGGAAATGAAAGCTTGTGGCCCTTGGGAACCGCCAATATTCTCTGTCGAACCTCCCACGCACTTGTCAGACTCCCTCGAGATCCGGGCATGTACTCAGGCGCCATCGACCATTTCCATTATACTCCCTTCATTACTTCCCCTAACTTATTCTATTGACAATATTTCCGTCACGTCGAGTGCATCGTTTGCGTCAGGTACATTCGATACCTTCACATACCACCGAGAATTACGCGAGGCGCAAGTTGATTCAGAGCTCGACCGTATCCTTGCCAGGCTGTTATCCGAGTGGTACTATGTTGGTGCATCAGTAAGCATAGCCTTCATTCTCATTTCAAGACGCCAATACTAAAGCTTGCTTTCCATTCCAGCTCCTTTCCATTACTGCGTAATGCCTCTTATATAACTTGTTCTGCTGTATGACCTGATGATGCCCCACACAGGGTCGATACGGCCGTGTTTGGCTTCTCAACCGGGACCCTCCTCAGCGTCGACAGCCTCGCCAAACGCTCACTAATTATATCAAGCATAGCCGCGGCAATCGGGCTCTTCATCGACGTCTGGTTCATATTCGCCTACTCTGGTGCAGACGTGCGCAAATTCCAGGTGGGCGCCTGTTCTCCCCTTCCCCCCACTTGTAAAATATTCGCTTCTGACCATCTTTCGTGGACACAGACGCTTGCGGTGGACATCTACGGCTCGTATTTCTTCTTCGCACTCTCTTCGCGCCTACCGCTCGTCGCACTCTTCGTCTCCGTCCTCGCCCTCGTAGGCTTCCTCGGCGCTATCACATGGACCGCGTGGCCCACCGCAGTGCTCGTCATGTGTGTGCTCGCGGGTGTGCTGATCAGCCTGCAGTTTATCGTGTACGGCTTCCACCGCCTCGCGCTAGGTCTTGCGTGGATGCTGCGTGGGGCTTGGCTAGGAGCGGTCTATGTAACACGCCGAGTCCGGGGAGTTTTCATCCCAGCCAGGCCGCCCAGGAGGCAGGGTTGCAAGTACCAGCGGTGGCGCACACGATTGCGCGTCCCGTTACTGTGCGCGCTCTCCCCCACGCAAGGCATACGACATGAAAGTCAACAAATGGGACGCCTGCGACGTTATTGTATAGCTGTAGTTAGCTGCATACCCGCTTGTATATTCAATCTTCCAGGACAGTTTAGGGGACTTGAGTTTGTCGTCAGGCTAAGGTGACGTGACAGAGTGGCAGTCAAGTCGGTGTAGCGGTGTTCACTTCTGGTGAAACACCGATACCGATCAGCTGAAAGTATAACGGTGACATCAAAGTGTCAAGGACATCTGGGGAAATGAAGGTCAATTAGGTAGCCCAGGCGGTCATGGGGAACTGAAAGGATGTCCCGTCCGTAGTCCAATGTTTGGGGGAGTCTGTGCCAACTTTCACCACTTGGGCCCATTGCCTGGGTGCCAGTGTTAAGTTGCAAATGCCCAGTTACAATTACAATTGAGGGTGCTGAACATGGATTGGGATCCATGGACGTGCTCACCAAGGTTAGATAATCTGCTAGCACTGTTATCAATGCAGAAAGAAATGACGCAGACAGCATCGACAGCACAGCGTGAGTTCATTACACGACTCCCTTCTAATCTTGCATGGGATCCATCACCTCGCGGGATGCCTAGGATGTGTTTTGTTCAATGACCTTCAAATATATAAGGAATTGGAGATCTTCAGGCATTTCTTGTCAAGGACTTTGGCGATCGATTCCTCCGCGGCTCATTTACACAGGATAACGTACAGTAACGACAGGAGGTACAGCATATACTCGCAAGTCATTCATTTGCAGGCCCTTTCTAACAATGTTTCTCTATATCCGAGTCTATGCTAATCTCAAGTCGTCGCTCGTAGGCTAGCTTTGCTGCTACCATTCTTCGCTAGCTGGCCTACACACAATCTCGAATGTTCTGCCCATCCATCGGTCCACCCGACTCTGATGGGGATGAGTGATCCCTTTGGTGAAATTCGCTGTGCATACAGCACGCGCGACACACTCGATCTCCCTCAGATCCTATGCCCTCGCAAGTGCGCGCCGCGCACCTTTCCTTTTCTCAGTTTATTGTTCCGTTATTGGACTCTTGATGCCCGCTGTCGCTGAACTACATTAGTTGCCAGCTTCGCCTTTCAGTTCCCGTACGCGCGCCCGCCTCTATTGTTGGGCGGGCTGCCACTTTCGCTTGTCTGCACGTATGTGATAAGATAAATTCTTTCTGATTAGATTAACGCGAATTGTCGCGCGGGCTAGCCAAGTATGGGCGGCGGGCCGGTGCCCGCTCGCCCACGCGGCGTTGCCCGACATTTCTTTTACACTCTATCCCTTTTTGTCTCGACATCGCTCCCCGCGTTCCACCCCATTTCGTCTCATTCCCCTCGCTTCGAACCCTCGGACTCACACACATAATACTTGCCTCACTACACGGTATACAAGCTAGGTACAATGTAAGTAGGTATAAAAAGGGCTTTGCAAAGCCCAGGACAATCCAGCGTCGTGTTACCATCCATTCCTGCGTGCTCTCCTTGCGCCCTTCAAACTTCACAGTTTTACTACCCTTAGCTTCATTTCCACAAGCAGCAGGTTTGGGGCGGTTATTGGCTGCAACGTGTTTATGGTATAAGAGAGGGGAATTGGAGGCCATTCACATCTTGCATCTTGCCACTTGCCCAAAGCAGGGAGTCAAACGATGACAATGACATCAAGCTGAGGAAGAATTAATGTTTGATTTTGGAAGACATGCACAATTAAATCGGCTGGATCCAACTCGTTGGCAAATTGTGAAAAATCCGGCCCTAGGTTTCCAATGCCTTGACGAGGACGGCCACCGTAGGCTAAAGTGGTGTCACCCGTAATGTATCAACGTTCACATAGAGATCACGATATGGTGCACCAGAGATTGATGATTTTTGACTTGTGGATGGGGCCTGCGAGTTGGTCGTGGTGGTGCGTAGCGGAAAGACTCGGAACCAGCCGTCGTTCTGGCTTCATCCCTCACTTAATGCCCGCTTGCCTTTGTCGCGTCGTTCGTCTCCCTCGACCTCAAGGATATGCGGGCGCAGGCTGCTTAGCTTCTTCATGTTCACCTTGTTTATCGAATCACCAGGTCGAAAAATCGAATCGTTGCTAGTGTCAGAGAGAGCACGCGCAAGATATTAGGACGCTTTCCTACCTAAGATCTGCCTCTCCCCTCCGCCCTCGCTTCCCATTGAACGGCTTGCGCGTGGGTTGCGTTCGACCGCGGGAAGCAGTAGACCCTGTAAGATCAAGAGATAAGAGACAAGAGGGCAAAGAAGAGTGGGGCGAAAGAGCAAAATGATGAAAAGCGAGATGGGCGAAATAAGCGAAACTCGAGGGGACTTGAGGTGAACTTGACTACGGACGCGTTCCGTAGGTGCTCAGATCACACAAGAGAGGAGGAAGGGGGGCGCAGGCGCGCTCAACGGGGACTGTCCACTCGCAGCAATCAAAAAGGTGAGCTTTATATACAACGAGACTTGTATCTAAAGTGGCCATCCGAAACGTATCGTACGGGGTCGATGTGGTTCATAGCGTAGAAGGTATCGAGGGGTCAGTGGCATGAAGGGTAAACGAGACGGGTATGAAGCAAACACGAAGGGGAGGCGGTGGAGGAGGACAAAGGGAAAGTGATGAAAGAAAAGAAATGACAGCGGGCGCACGAGTGATACGGTAACGAGGTCTTTGCGGATCCACTCGAACAAAGGTCGATTGGCATCGAAGGCAGCTGGGGCGGTGCCAGCGACGCAGGAGACGGCAGTTGGACGGTGCTTGAGGACGACACGAGGGAGGCGAGGCGAAGAAAGGGAAGAAAGGATGAGAGGAGATGGGTGATGAAAGAAAAGCCCGTTTGACTGGGCGCTGCGACGTAGACGGGGCGAGTCGCAAGGCCGTGGTCGACGCACGACTCGCGTGGTGGGTAGCGAGGCGGTATAGGCAAGGTCGAGGAGCAGAGGCACAGTTTCCAGAGCAAGGCACGGGGGGTGCGGTAAGGCGCCCGTGTTGGCACGGTCCGGCGCGATCCGAGCGCAAGGTAAGGGACAACCATTGGTGTGCTACACGTGCTCCCGGAAGCCCTTTGTTAAGGTTACAGATGCCCACGATGACGCCAAATGTTGGAGACGGATCCAGCCGATGGGGAATCGCAATCGTTCGCCCTCCCTTGAAGGGCCTCCCTCGTTCTCAAACACCAATCAAACAGCGATATGCGTCACAGCTCCTTTCTCATACCATCTTCCAACCATGACGACCAAGACTAGGGCTTCCTTGGGAGTGGATTTGAACAGAACAGCCTGAGCCTGCGAAAAAGGAATCTCGTAAAAAGAATCTCGTAAACTCGGTTCGGAGAGCCCGGGTCGGCCCGAGAGTCCCACATGTGCGTTTGCTAAAGGCGTTAGAATGTCCTTCTTTTGCCCTGATACGTACAATCTCTATTTCTCGTGCTGTGGCTGTAGGTCGGCAGTCTCTTTGACATGAACTAGATTGGTAGAAGAAAGGCGATGCAGCACGCAACGAAGCCACCTCGCGTTCGCATGTTTGTTACGCTGTGAGAAGAGCCACACCGCGTCGCTGGTGTAACTTGGGTTCAAGAGAATCGCAGAGAAGCGAGGGGATATCAAAAGCTTGATACAAAGTTTGTGTTGTCCGCACTCTCGTGGGAGTGCAACTAAAGCTACGCCACCAGGGAACCCCATTTACAACCGGGTGCCGCTCCCTTGGATTCGACCCCCGCAGGAAGTCGTTATTCGCACATGGCATCTGAACGAAAGGTTTCTCCTCTGCAGCGTGTCACCATTTGAGAATCATGCTTAGCTTCCGGATCGAATCATCGTGTTTCTACGGTGACATCTCGACGACTCGGGATGCCTTACAGTATATTGAGTTCCCAGCATTCTTTTCGTCTTTTCCGGCCGAGGAGGGTAGACCCCATGGGTTTGCTTCTATCTAAGAGCAGCCAGATCATGTGTTTGTGTCTCCTTCGCTTACAGTCCACACCCCGCGCTGTGGCATCATCTCACCGGTACCCCCGCGCTGGCCATGCCAGTAGAATTATTACCATGGATCCCGTCCCAAGATGCGTCCATGCTTCTCGCGAGCCACTTCTGCGTATGGGTTTTCCCATGATTCTCTAGTTTGAGATTCTACTGCTTAAATGTGGTATCTTGTCAGACAAACGCTGGTCCGAATCACCCCGCAACAATCCATGGGTCTTTCCCTCCCAAAGGCTGAGTACACATCCCTGGCCGTCACAACATTCCTCAATGGTGCGTCGACAAAACCGCCTCCATAGTCGTTCTGCGCTCATTGTGGCCGACGTTTCCGTGGATAGGGCTGTTCTTCACTCTGTTCCTCATAACTGTGGGGATCATGTCTGTCCGTGTAACCGATTCTGTCCGTCGACAGCGCAGGAGGGTCCTCCCGGTGGCGTTCTTGATGTTCTGGTGGCGACTTCGGTGCGAGCACCTCTAGTGTTGAGCTTGGTCATTCCATCAACTCGCTCTCCCTTTAGCATCTCGTTGTCATCTGGGTTCGCGCAGCGCAGGCCTTCATAGTTCACAAGGGTGGTAGCGCACAGGCCTTCTATGAGAAGCTATTCGATACGACGAACGTGCTCAGAATGGCTTGTTTGTGGATCCAGATGTCGCTGGCGGATCTTGTGATTGTGAGTGTGCCACTTGTCTCTGTCGTTGCACGTCCATTATTTCTTGAAGATACGGCGGCTGTATGTGGTGTATGAAAACCGATTATTAGTTGCCGCTCCAGCCCTCCTACTTGTGACCAGTTATTCAGGTATGGAGTTTCAGATCTGTCGCAATTTTGCGCCCATCCAACGCGCCTTACCCTTCATTAGCGGTCGGTGCCGTCACCCTCTCGCGCATCTACAAGGCGCGCCCTGGCAGAGACCTTTTCGACGTGGCGATTTCATGGGTCATCACGTACTTTACGCTGGCGGTATCTACGAATCTGATCTGTTCCGGTGAGCTCGCTCTCGTACGTCTCCTTCCCCGACCGACGGATGGCTCACGACGACGCGACAAGGGGCAATTGCGTGGCGGATCTTCCTCGTGGGAAAGAGATCGGGAGACGCGCGGTCTCTTTACCCAATCATATTGGCCATCGTCGAGAGCAGCACGCTGTTACTCTGGCCGTCTTTGCCGCCCTCGTGTCCTTCCTTCGTGGCTCCAAGTACCCTGCAGAGGACGCTATCGTCCCGGTTGCCGTAAGCCCCCTCCCCCCCCCTTCCCCCACCGCCCTTTTTTTTCGTTTTCCGCTCTTCGCTTGTAACCCCAATTTTTTTATTTTTGGCGCTTAGGGCATCGTGTTTTGCCTTATCGTGCTCCAGATCCGCTTTCACGTCGTCAGTTCGACAGCGGCTATCACGCACAGTCATCACGACGAGCGTGAACCAAGGCAGCCGACGAACGGAGGAGGAGAGCCATCGCGTGATGAAGATGATGATGGGCCCGCGGCGGACGCGGACGTCACAAGGGAAGCCGAAGCGCAGTCAGCGTCATCGTTCCGGATGACGGTTCACGTAATGACGCAGCCCATACTCATCTGTGACATAGATCGGCTGCTAGGCGCTAGGCCGTCATCCTCTGATGTGGACGAGGCCGACCAGAAGAAGTCTTATCGCCGGGGGGAACTCGGAGTGTGTGGTTAGTTCAGGGTGATAGATTTTCTTCAAGGCCGATGATTAGAGTATTGAACCTCGGTCACGCGTTGGCTCCGTTCGCTTATGCTACACTACAAGGTGCTGCACTCCGCACACCCTGCACTTGCTTTGCGATGGCCCACAAATTTTTATGGTATGATCTTTATGCATGTATCGTAGCCCCCCTTCCACATACCCTGACGTTCCAATCTACTTTTCTTTTTATGCTATTATCCGTCGACCAGCGTTAACGCGCCCAAAAGTGTGTCATAGACATGGAAAACAACAACAACAACAACAAACCCCTTTACGCTGACCTTTTTGCGGTACAGTGCATAGACGCGACACGACACGACGACACGTGTCACGATTTAGGCGGGAACGGGGGAGGCGGGAGGCTGAAACCTCTATTATGATCGCGCTGCGTTCGCCGTGCGCCGTTCGCTATGTCCGCGTCTTCACTTCACTTCACCAGCTTCCATCCCACCACCACCACCACCACCACCACCACCACCACCACCACATCCGTCGGCATGGACCTCTCCGACCATCGTCATCGTCATCGTGTTCGGCCAAAAACTCGCATCCGTGAGTCCGTGGGTCCGTAAGTCCCGTAAGTGGAAAGCCGGAGATTAAAAAGTCGCCACGCCAAATAGACGCGGGCCGGTGACGCGGGGGACGATGGATCGATACAACGGTGATAAAAATAAGCGGTTGTGTGGGCGGCTGGCACTTGACACGCAAACACACTCAATTGATGACCTTGTTTGTGCGTCCTCGCTTTCGGTTCACGTCAGTCATCACTGTTGCTCGTGTCGTTGTGAAAAATTTTCAAGGCTCTGCGCGCTGAACAACATGAGGAGAGAGATCAGCATTCGATACAGCCGCGCAAACTCGACAGCCTGCCCGCCGAAAAAACGCGAGCGCTGGCACACCCCAGAGACGTACAAACCAGGAGCTAGGGGGAAATCGAAGAATACTCGAAGAGGACAACAATTGAAAATCGGATGGCTACTTTACTGTATGCGCGCACTTATAGTATTGCTGGCCGTCAGCGCAATGTGTGGCTCGGTTCCAGTTCCCATCGGAAACCATGTGACTGATGACTATTATAAACCGATGAAACTCTTCGCGTGGTGTGGTGGGTCTCAGAAAATATATACGGATGACGCGAATCAAGGACTGCAAATAACTTGTATTCCCAATCAATAAATGCCGTTACATGAGGGAAGCATATAGGTAGCATCGTCCTAAATAAAGGATCTATCGACATTGGCCTATGAACCAGCTCAAAGCGAGCTGCAGAAAGCACGCGATGATTGACCCCATATAAAAGAAGAACCAGCCCCATGAATTCATCTGCCATTTATGAATGTTGTTAATAAACAACATTCATAGATGGCGGAAGAAAAAGCAAAGGTGGGTCCCCCGACGACACGGGCCAGTAGTGCAGCGGCGAGGTCATCATGTCCCCAGGTTGCAAGCAGAGCCCAGAGGAAACAGGGGCGGCAAAAATTAGATAACCAGTAATGGGGGCGGTGCCCCCATAATAGTGGTTAAACTATTAAGAACAGATACTACACTTGATCTAAGCCAAAAGGCCAGAGTGGTGAAGATTTCCGAAACCAAGCCGCGCTGCTTATATAGCCTGTGGAGGCCCGCGCACGGACCAACTTTGTGCGCCTGTTTGGACGCTTGGCTTAGTCAGCGCCAGTCAGCTCACACGGGTGTTTCCTTTTTTGACTTTTGAGAGTTGTTGGGGATTTTGGGTGCGAAGTGCTCTCTTTACTGTAATTGAGTTTTGAATCTGGATATAATATAAGTATCTACGGCTGATCAAGTATAGATGGGCTCTATGTTCGTGACTTCAGCTCCCTCGACCATAACGGTCGACCCCAATATCTTGGCACGACTCTCAAGGCTACCAGGATAGACACCGCCACCCAGACCCAATCGAACACCTCGTACGCATGCCGTGCGCCGCGCAAAAGCGCAACTGCCACAGGCGGCAGCAAGCACCACCGCGCCGACACGGATTCGAATCTTCTTCAAATAGCAAGGTTCCCGCATCGCATCAGCTCATCATTACCTACTACATCATACGGAGGAGGGAGAGCCTCACCTGTCGCGCGGCAGGAGCGGGTCGCGAGTCCACGACGCATAGTCCACGAGGATCAGGTACGGAGCCACCGACAAAAAGTTGTGGTCTCCCCTACCGACGCTGCTGAGCGTGATGGGTCCAGCAGTGGCCAGTGTGCGCCCCCAGACGGCGAGCACCGGCGCCGTGAGGGGCTGCAACCACGTCAGGAGCAGGAGTAGATGATCCGCATGGTGCCGTGAGGCAGGCGGAGGAGCCGGAGAACCGCGCGCTGGTGGTGTCGGTACATCACCTGGCGCAGGAGCAGGAGCATCGTACGTCACGCAGGTCACGAGATGGATGACCCAGCAACCGAGGAAGGCGACTTGCCATGGGATGATGACCGCCACGAGCAACCAGATGAGGACCATCGATAGAGTGGTATTTCTGCTGGCCTCGATGCGGTCTTTCCTCCTGATAAAAGGGTAAGTGGCAGATTTCAGAGAAGCTCCCATGGTGCGTTACCTCGCGAGGTTACGCCCCAGCTTGCGAATTAACAGCATTATGATGCGGATTGCCCACCAACTGACGGTGACTAAGCCGGTTGCGAGAAAAAGAGTGAGCGGCGTCAGCAATGCGAAAAATACTTCGCCCCTATTGCCGAGGAGGTAGTCCTTGGGTAGTGGGAGGAGTGATACGACAAAGGAAACACATAGGAGCCGGGGTAAGGTCTCCCGTGTGAAATGAGAGAGTGTTTCTGACACGCTCGGCATCGGAGCTTTCAATGTGCGTTAGCTTGGTCGGACAAAGGACAACGACCTCCTACCTCCGCGCTCATACATGCTCACAGCGGTGAACATCAACCACATAACAATACCAACAGCCCATCCAGGCACAGCAGTCCAGTATCGAGCACCGGCACGGCCGAGAGTGCCCCACCAGTCAACGTGCAGACGCAAAGATGCTACTTGGCAATCTAGCGACGTGTACAGGGTAAGGTTAAGACCGCGCGTGTGTGAAGATGATATGAAGGGTGCGCCGGTGTGCGTATGTAGGAGTAATGGCCGAGCGTGCGTAAGCGGGTGAAAGTGGGTCTCCGAGGAGGACTCATGCTCAAGGAGTGGCGGAAGGAGAGATTCTACATACGGTGAGTGGTAGGGAAGCAGAAACAACGACATTTAAGCGCACCTGCACACGACTGTCCCTGCACGTAGGTTGTGCTAACGCGATAAACCAGTAAAACGTTTGACAGCAAAGATGGGAGGTGGACCCGGGAAAGCATGCGATTGGGGTTGAGTGCGATAGATACGTCCTTATAGAGTAAATCTAGGCATGTGACTCATCAATTTCGGAATCAAGGTCGAGCGGAATGGTCATGTACCATGGACGGTCAATTTTCTCACAACAGGCTCATCTTTTACAAAGTCACCGAGAATCCATCCACGCTCCTCACTGGTGGAATACGTTATGGCGACCCAGCGATGTTGGTCGCTACGTTTTGGTGGTAAGGCTGCTGCAAAAACAACGACGCCTTCCGACTCGTCAGCACCTTCATGTGGTACAGGAAATGGTTTCTCAGGCGAGGTGTTGGGAATAAGTTTCAAGGTGGACGGGTGCCATTCTTCGCAAACTGGACGAGATGGGGAGTGAAATGGATCATTAGTTGAAGAGGAGCATAAATAGAATGTCACAGATAATGAGGATGGGTGATGAGGTCCCATTGACAAAACCGAGCCTCCAGACACATAGGCGACGAAGCTAGTGAGGTGATTCACCTCCGGAACTGGAGAAAGATAGACAGCTCTTGGCTCGCGTAAATCGCGTAGGACGAATGGCCCCGGAGGCAGAACATCGTAACCTTGGCTCAAATCGAGTCGTGCGGGGTACTCTGGTGCGAATGAGAGCGAGTGCCGGTCACGAAGCCAACGATCCAAGACGAAGCCCCGCTCCAGAGGGGAGGAAGCAACACCTAGTTCTAAAGCCGCGCGCGCGACACGCCAGCGCAACTGATGACACCAGACAATAACTTGGTGTCCTACGCCGGTCCAGCACCCTTCGAGGGCACTACTAAAAATTGTTCGGCGATAAACATGCTCGTTCGCAACCTCGGGTAAGATACAGGACTCGGATGGAATCATGAGGTCTGCTGCACCGCCACATAGCGATATAATGGGTGTGATAGCGGTGGTTAGTGCAGCCTGGTTATTATGATAGAAGGCAGCGATGCGGCGGTCGAACCGTGCAGGGGGGATTTTATGGGGAGTGGACAAGGTAATGACAGCAGAAATGTTTGGAGATGGAAGGAGAGATGTCGCAACGACACCCCCCATGGAATGGCCTATGACGATGATGGATGTACCTCTTGGGTAAAGAGAGAGGATGTAGGATATGGCATGGGTCGCGTAATCTCTTTCAGCATCCAGAGTGGGCCCGTGGAACGCGGAGAGATCCTCGTTGTGCTTGACTGGTGACGGCCTAAGCTGGGCTAGAGGAATGCAACGGAGAGGAAGGAACGCACCGGCGTAGAAGTCCAGGGGCTTGATGTCACGCGAGGTAAACTCGGTTGAGGAGATGTACGGAGAAGTATAGTATTGTCTTGCGGCAGAGGATGCTATCGAACGGACCTGATGGGCAGACCCAGCATGTCCGGGGATGAAAAGGACTGGGATGCCCCGAACCTACTTTGTTCGTAAAGGAAATGGAGATGAGGGGGAAAGCGGCTCACCGTGTCGAGTTCCCAGCCTTCTTCCCTGTAAAGTAAAAGCGAGTATCGCTTGGCGTGCTTGGCAGGGAACTGAGGTTGGACGATGTAGGAAGGGGACATGTAAGACATCCTACATCCTTGCGGAGACAAACGGATCGCAGAGTCGGATGCTGCGAGATAGAAGAGGCCGACGGATAATATCGAGAAGAGGGCGACAAGAGGAGATAGCATTCTGGCCACCGCCAGAGCCTGCCCAGCTGCAGTGCGTGCGACGTGGCAGGCAGCTTATGGGCGTTTGTCTGTGCGACTTGCAGTAACGTCACTCACTCACTCTAAACTGATGCCATCAGGCGTACGAGCAGATTCAAGACGCTCCACCGCCGTAAATTATATGGCCTAGCACAAGTACTACAAACTATCATTGACCCCGCCAATCTTGGGAGCTTCCAGGCACAGGCAGCGAACATTTACCTACAATCCAGTAGCCCGGGTTTGAAACTGCGTTCGCGTCGGAAAACCCATCTCGAAAGTTGTAAACAGGGCACGAATGAGAACCAGGAACACTGGTCCGAGCTCACACGGTTAGCTTTGTGAATCGGTGGCCAGTCGGAAAAGTGATTCTGAGGGTAAGAGATGATATGCAGGACGCATAAAACATGGTAAAGTTCGCGATTGGACCGTCTATTTTCTCTGCGATCGGATCTAGGCAGTGGTGTATGTATGGTATGACCCGCGGGGAGCACCAAGCAAGTAAAATGACAGCACATCTTCGACTCGGGCTGAGGGTGAGGGCGAGAGTGAAGGCGAGGATGTTGTGGCAAGCATTTGGCACTGGCACGGCCTTTCACCGCACACGGTGGACGCGTCACCCAGCGGGCAGCTTTTCTCTCAACACCGTCAACCACGATCTCGACAGCCACGCATACAGCATCTATCACCTCGTACTCACTCAAAAGGCCTAGAGAGCGCTTTTCAGAGTAATCGTTATACTAACCAGAATCTTCGCGCCTATCCTCCCTCGCCCTACTCCACGCTCCCATTGCCATGGCCAATAACGACACCACAAAGTCCTCCGGCTCACATACACATACAGACCCCGCGTCGACACCAGCCGGGGTATCAACGATCCCCCCATCAACCTTCTACGCAAGTCAGAACCAGCGCCAACCGCCCTTGCCCAACCGCCCCGCAGCCCCGACTTTGGGCTCTGCATCAACGGGACATTACACGATACCAGAAAAGTCCCCATTTCGTGAGCCCGAGCTTGTCCAAGATGATTCGGAACAATTGCCTGCGCTGGAGGACTACCCTGGAAATCGGGATGGTCGCCCGTTCATGTACGACACGCCACTCCAAGAAGGTGGCTGGCCCAGCACGGATGCGGGCCCGTGGCCTTCTCAAAGTGGCCAATATTATGGGAGTACGTCAAGCAACCCTTACTCCTCGACTGACCGGTGGATCTCTAACGCTCCTGCGCCGACCTGGAGTACATACGAGGGTGGCTGGGTCACCGAGTCTACGCGACGTTCCGTTACCATCGATGGGCGCAACGATTACGAGGAGGTACACTGGTGGGATGCGCAGGCCCGCTCAGCCCACGCCCGCCCTGGCCACGGCATCCTACCCCCCGTACTCGCCGACAGGCTTCACCACCCTGAGCACACGCTCTTTTCAGTAAATGTCACTCCTCCCGACTTCAAGCCACCGGTCCCTCCCGCCCCCACTCAACCCCAGCCCACGCAACCCGAGTCACCAAAGCAACAACACAGGTTAACGGATAGTACATCCTCCTTACACGGCACTCAATCATCGCATGCTTCCTCATCTTGCCCCTACTATCCAACTGCCGAGGAAGTCCGTACTGCCATCCCACACCCAAGCGCATACTACTGCCGGAAGCACAATGGCTGGGTTCTTTTAATCTGGAAATCGTCCTCCGTCAACCCTCCCTTGTCGCGTTCGTTCAGGGGCACCCTCCCAGATCCTGGCCATCGCAAGTTGACAAACTCGTGCATCGGCGATGGTGAGCAATCATTGGGCCCTGCCAACATCACACACCATTTCCACGCTTACGAGCGCGCCGTCGACGCGCGCCTCCTCACGCACCCATTTAATGCCAGTCAGTGGGAGAATGAAGAGCGGTCCAAGCTCCGCCATCGCAAGATGACCCTGCGAGGTGACGACCCGACCACGGTGATGTCCGCACTAGGGCAAGTGGCGGGCGACGCTCGGATGGACGTCGATCATGAGGAGGGCGAAAATGGTCTTTTCGACCTCTATGTCTGTTGTCAGTGCTCCTTCTACGTGATCGCGTCGGATGTTATTCCGGGCGTTATCCCAGTGAAGTTGCTTGAAGATTTGGTCAAAAACAAGGTAGAGAACCCACCCCCGGACAAGAGTGGGGAGCTTGCGGCACTCATAACTCTTGAGACGATCCTAACGTACGCGTCTCTTTCCTCTTTATGGGTTGCATCATCTGCTCACGCTCTACATAGAATTATAGAAAATCGTGTGTGGAAAGGTGAAGGTCGGCACCTTCCCGTGTTGGGAAGGACATTCCAATCCAAGCTAGGTTGGAACAACACCCTGTGAGACTTGTACATGCCCATTTCTTCGCCTTCTTGCTGAACGCCTCTGTCCTTAATTCCAGTTCCCGCATATTTGAATGTTTGGGCTTTGAAAGTGTGCAGATAGTTGGATCCGTGTCGGATGTCGTGCTGAGGCCACCCGAGATCAATCCCACCTCACCCGCTGCTAAGGTTGCGCGCAGCAAGTTGCTTCGTGCTTGGGTAGAACTTAGCGCGTGGGTGGTTGATTACTCGAGGAGGTTTGGTAGGCCCCCAATCTGTATGGCTTGCGCGGTATACAGCAGTTAATGATATACATTCGCAGCCCCCGCACTCAAGACATATGTGCACCCATATAAGCTTTGGGTCAAACTCGATAACGCGCGCGAAGAATATCAACACGCCATTGGCGCTCATCCAGACCAAAGTAAGTTCATCTATCTAGGAGCTGTCGTTCCTGACCTCAGCTCTACAGTTGCTCGAGGGCAGCTCCCACAAATTTTAAGTGATGATGACAAAATCGACAATTCCCTGATGAATCTCGGCTTGACAAAGACTACCTATTCTCCAGGTGCATCAAATAGAAAAGGTCATGTTCTCACCATCTAACGTCAATCCCACAGACTTGCTCGCGTTTGCCTATTTCGCGCAGGCCCGCTGCGATCCCGCACAGACAATAGAGTACTTCACTTCCTTCTACACCGTCTGCCAAGTAGTTACGACCATGGTCGACGAGCTCTCACAAACCCTCCAGTCTTTCGTCTTTGATGAACGCGAGCGTGGCCGGTTCACGCGCGACGATTTCCAGGAAGCGCCAGCTGTCCTCGGTTTCGGCATCTATGGAACCCTCGGTGTTGAGTATGACGACGATGTGCCGGACGAATTCGTCGAAAATGCGTGGAGGGAAGCTATCCGGCGGGCCTGGCGCGAGGGCGGGGACGTGCAGCGGCTAGCGAATGCGAACGATTCTTTCCGGCGCATTGCGGAGATGCGCGGGAGCGAGGCGCTATGGAAGAAGTGGGAACAGGCGAAGGACGGTGGCATGACTCCCGAACGTGCCTATTCGACGCTCGAGGTACCTGCGGAGATTGACGATGGGATGCTCATTACCATCTTCTCGATGCGGGTGAGCACATCCTTTTTTTCCCGCTGAATGCGAGGAAAGCCGTGTCTTGACGCTTGTGTGGCACAGATCGAGGATCAGCCGAATCAAGTCGATAGGATGCGTGAGGCTGTCTCGGTCATCGCTGAGATGAGGGATAGCAATCGCCTGCGCAGGTTCCTCGAGACCGGTACCGACCGTGCGTGATTCTTTACTATCGCCGATTCGTCGGACTGATGTCATATTTAGCCGGAGAGGTAGTCCTTGCTGCGCGTCAGGACTGGCCAAGAGGTCTCAACCAGCTTGGAAACACGTGCTACTTGAACTCGCTTCTACAGGTATGCCACGCTCGTCCTCACCAAAGCACCCCGAGTCTCCTGACGCACCGTAGTACTTCTACACTATTAAGGACCTCCGAGAGGCTATCGCACCGTTACAAAACTCTTCCGGGAAGAGTATGGATGAAGACAAGCTTACGGACGATGACTTGAAGCGTCACCGTGTTGGTGGACGCCTGGTCACGCGCAAAGAGATCTTGCGCTCTAAGAAGTGTCTGTATCATAATCCTTTTCAACTTGGCTGGTCACTGATCCGCCCCAAGTCGTCAGCGAACTTGCTGAACTCTTTTGGAACCTGGAGCATGCCGACATCGCTTCGGTCACGCCGACGATAGAGCTAGCAAAGCTTGCACTCGTGACTTCCAAAGACGAAGAGGACGACATCGAGCAAACCGCGACTGACTCGTCGAACGATACAGACGCCACGCTTGTGGAAGACGCGCTGCCTCGCGCGGGTCCCGTCACGGGTTCTCCGGTAGGTTCTCCCGGAGCATCGTCATCATCCGTACTTGGCAAACGCTCGCGGGATAAGGAGATTGGATCTCGGATGTCTATCGACTCGACTACCGACATGGACAACTATGTTATTGTTGAGAAGAACCCAGACGCTGGGCCATCATCGGGCGTGGGCGCTGCCGCGGAGACTGAGTCGAAGGTTGTTGAAATGCCAGCTCAGCCAGGTGCGAAACCACCACCGTTACCACCGAGAAAAACTTCAGAATCAGTTATGATGTTCGGTGCGTTTTAATATCCTCGCTGATTGCGGAGGCCGTGTGCTGATCTGTTGTTGGTCGGTTGGGATGCAGGGCGACAACATGATGTCTCGGAATGCATGGATAATTGCGTGTTCCAGATCGAGACTGCTTTGTTGAAGTTTGACGGACTGGATGAATCGGAAGACGGAAAGTCAAGTGTGGTGAAACGGTGTGTGACTGTTGAATCCCTGATCCTGATCTAGAAAGTCATCCGACATCATCGTCGAAACAGTTTATTCTATGGAACCCTGCGGCAACGCCTGCTCGTGCCAACATCCGAAGGCTCACGGGCATTGTCCACCCACGAAACCGAAAACGTCTTCTCCATCCTTCCGGTCAGCGTGTCCGACGAAGGATACGATCTCTACGACGGCCTCAGCAGTTATTTCCATTCAACGGCGCAGTTGGATTCGAAGACGGTCTCGATGGATATCACTCTAGTCGACCTCCCCCCTGTGTTACAAATTCAACTTCAGGTATGTGCCTTGGTCGGTTAGCCATTTAGGTTCGGGTCTGGAATAGTCCCCTTCATTCTTGTTGATTAGAGAGTGCAATGGGATCGCGAGACGGGCCAGTCATGGAAATCACAGGCGTACGTGAAGTTTGGCGAAACGATTTCCATGGATCGCTTCCTTGACAGTGCCAACCCGGACAAGGGAGTGCGCTCGAAGGCCATTCTGACGGACCTGACTAGGTGTCGCGATCGGATTCACCTTTTGACAACGGGACAGGTGCGCGCGTAGCGTTGATACTTGATATGAGAACGCTGGGACTAACGTTTAAGACTCCAGCATGCGCCGTTCACCTCGGCTCTTGGCAACACCCATGATATTCTGAAGAGCTTACATGATATAATCCATCTACCGGAGATCGACGAACAGTTGCTGTCCGATTTGACCACCGAGCAGGACTATGTCAAAGACGAGCTCGAATCGCTGCGCGTGGGTGCGGCTAGGATGAAGCAGGAGCTGGAGGACATTTGGAAGGACGAGCACGAGGCCGTCTACGAACTCACGTCCGTGTTCATCCACCGTGGGTCGACGCCGCAGTGGGGACACTACTTTTTCTACTCGCGGCACCTCCCCGAGTACCCCGACTCATGGTTCAAGTATAACGATTCGGAAGTCAGCGTGGTCTCGAAGGACGAGGTGCTCGCGGACACCACGGGCTCAACGGCGAATCCTTACATGGTGCGTCGCTTGCTCACCTCGATCTTGGGATGAAAATGCTGATGATCATCGATCATCGTCCGTCCGTCTGTCGATTCCCTCCTCTAGCTCGTCTTTGTTCGGAAAGGGTCGGACATGATCAACACCGTAAAACGGTTCGATCCCATGTCCCTGGAAGAGGCTTAGTTTCCCCTCCTCGTTCTCGGTTTTCCGTCATGCAATACCCCGTTCGTTCTATCAAAAAACTCATCTGTACTACAACAACACTACACAGACACAACACTCACCCAGCACAACGAATTTGTTTTTGTATCTACTTTTCTTTTTTTCTCTCTATTACAGTACTTTTCAAAATGATGCGGAAAATTTCTTTTTGTGTTGTGGGTCATTGCCACATGGTGCCGAGTTGCCGAGAGTCAATTTACCAGCGTGCATCAAGCGTCCATTGTAGACATCCTCTTGCCTCTTGTTGATGTAACACAAGTGGTGTTGACAGCACTGAATCATCACCAGAGGCAGCGTCGTCTGTTGTGGACATGGTGAGTCACTGAAGACGAGCAAGTTGATCCCCGAAGAGGCATGAATGAAGTGGCTCATTCAAGCTCCGGATCCGCTTCAGCTAGCATTCATTATTTGAGCTCCGCTCCATGAATGCGACTTCCTAATCAGATGTCCTTACTCACGACGCGTTTTCATACTCAAAATATATATTGAGTGCAATGTGAAAGTTTGAGAAGGCGGTCGGTGCCCTCTGGAAGTAACGCTCATGGGGGAGTCACGGCTGTTTCTTCCACGGAAATCGGACTCGGAGCGAAAGCGGAGACGTTCCCTCTTTTCATTCAAGGCAGATGGGGCCGGAATCCGCGGGAGCTGCACGACGATGGCCATACTGCACTTAACTCGTGCAGTGCAAAAGCAAAAAGACCGCACATTTGTTGGGAGGCAGTGTGCTACGTCTATCGCGATATATATAGTATGGCGGTGTCATGTCATGTCAAGTCCTCCGCCGCCAGAACGGCACAGGATCATGCAAAACGACATACTTTGGAGGCAATATGATAATAATAGTAATAATAACGGGTCAGCATGTTATAACACTTACCATGGCCTTGTAATATAAATTCAAGCCCTTTATAATGGCATTTTATTAATTTTAGTCCTATGATAAGTTGATTACAACGCTCGCACATCATTTTATCTCGCTACTGCCACTGCTACTGGGCCGAGGGAAACGGGAAGAAGCAGCTGAACATGGGTTGACTGTTTTCGGTCAGTTCTGGCTAGCCCCAATCAAAGTTCTTATTATTTTATCGGATGAAAATCATCGACGGCGACGTGCGATGGTTGGCGCAAATGTTCCGGGAAATATCCTGTGCAAAAGACTTCTGATATCGAACCCGATAGCAACCGCGCCGCGCTCCTTCCTCTCGTTCGATAACACTGGTTTGTGCTTAGCCACATTGACTCGGCTGCCAGGAGGGCTTAGTCTAGTTGCTTGCTGAATGCTATGTTGCACAGCACAGCTCAGCACAGAGTACGAATCTGTACAATCAGTGCTGAAAAAGTGGTTATTTTTTTTTATCGGGATAATCAAGCAGCGCAGCGGACCTCAAAAGTTGTCCTTGTCCCTAGCTTTTTCTTCGATACGATCAGAAATAACTAACGTACTTTAGCACTGGAAACTAGGACATACTGTACAGCACAACACAGGTATAGCCCAGGAGGATGTACCTGACTTCGAAGTAAGATCATGCAGAGGGCACTACTGCATGCCAGTAGGTGTTAGTCAAATGCTGCGGTCCCCGTCCGTCCTCGCCGTCCTCCTGGCGCGAATGGATAACGTAATGATAGGAGGTACGAGTATAAAACTTCCCGAGCAACGTCCCGAGCAAGTCATTCATTTGCAGGCTTTTCTCCTCTATTCTCATACCTCTCTGACAACTTTTTCTCATATCACTCTACTGTATATCTTATCTCGAGTGACCCTCGAGTCGTCGCTCATAGGCTAGCCTTGCTGCTACCGTTCTTCACTGGCGCTAACTGGCCCGAACCATGCTCGGACAGCAGCTACACACACAATCTCGTAGGGTCCAGACCATCCGTCGGTCCGCACGACTCTGATGGGGATTAGCTATCCCTGAGCTACGCATCTACACGTGTACCGCGCTCGAGTAGCAACCACACAACCTCATGACGAGTCCTCACGGTGCTGCCTGTGGTGGAGCAGCGGTTGTTCCTGGTCATTTGCCTCTGTGCCGAGCTTTCAGTAGGAACCGTGAAACCTCGACAAAAGCTCCCCGTGCCGCTGCCGCTCCCCAATTTGATTTGGGGGATCCTCCCGGGCCAGCGGCGACGGGGGGGGGGGGGTAGCTTGGGGTTTCGAGGATGCTACTTGACGCTCTTGCGCAGATAAGAATGTTCTAGGCAGCGACTACGAGACACCACCGGATGCAGCACAATGTCGGTGGACAGCTTGAGTTTACGTGCTTGCCACCTGAGCGTGATACAAAGTAGACTGCGTGGGTCGTGTCATTTGGCCCGTTGGTCACTTTTGCTATCGCTCGATCTATGTTTCACCCTTGGCACACAGAGGGTGTGTGGTCGTCTATTTAGGATCACCCTCTAGCTAGTGACGGTGGGCCACATCTCGCCTCTCCTCATGAGGGTACTCGACAACCCCGCCAAACCAGCTGCTCGTGTTCCCTCCGGACTGAGGCTGAAAGGAGCTAAGAGGTACCAATGGTGACACTTGGTACCGTCTCGTTCCGGCCCTCTGTGTGTTAACTGTCACCTTTTGATAACCTTTCCCCCCTTTGTTTTAATGGATTGTGAGGATAGTACTGATCTGGAAAGAGCCCTTTGTGTACCCCGTAATGGTTGTGTGTCGGTTTTATATTGACTGATGTCAGTCTTCTCGAAATCCACATCAACCTACAGGTGTAATAAGCCAGCCTTCAATATGGCACCAGAGTTTGATGATTACTACTGTATGATGATCTTGACTTGATCTTGACTTAAGGTCCCCTTGGTGGCAGCAAGTACTCAAGGATAAGCTTGGTTCATCAAGTTAAAAGTGCTAGAGAGCATGCACATGAGTGATAGATATTATGAGTTAAGATAGCTGAGTCAAGGATATCGTCAATTCTTTCGACTCCTACTCTCCTTACTCACTATGGTGCCTGCAAGTCACTGCTGGACTCTTGCTAAGGTACAGACGCCCACGATTACTCCGTTGTTGCAGACGGATGAGCAGATGGCAAATCCGTAATCGTCGTCCTCCCTTGAAGGGCCTCCCTCATCGGGTTGACTTGCCTCACTCTCTCCAATACTGTATGGGATCTGTGACTCTCGCTTGATGATGTCAACGCTATTCTCACGATCTCGGGTCTCGCACTGATACAGGTTTCGTCGGTTCGAGGGAAGCCTGGCTGAGCGTAAGAGCGAGTCGGTTGAGGAGTCGCATCGTCAGCATCGTCACTCGCACTCGTCGTCGGGAGGACAGCTCTTCGTCGACCCGCCATTTCTCAATCTCTTTCTTTTCCAACTCGGAAAGCCCGCACGTTCTCCCTCAGCCCTTCCTTCTCTCACCGCCCTGGCAGATCCGGTGCCGAACTCCCCTCCCTCCTCCCAGCCCGGAAGAGCTTGCTACTGACTCCTGGGACACATCTCCTTCGCTGCCACGGAATAGGCACCTCTACCCCTTTCGGCACCGCACTCAACATGTCACATTGCGCCAGTTTTGTGTGCCCTTTATTCATAAAGGCACAGATCCCAATGTTCTCGCATCTTCCTCCGGAGGCCTGTGGCTTGACCCTCGATGCCGCGCCTTCATTTCCACCCTCAGAGTCGAGAGAGCCTTCAATTCGTTGGCCTGGCACGTCCGCTATTGCCGCGTCTGGTCCTATCGTCAACTCAGACCCTGGACCCATGAGAGTCGACGATGCTGATCCCTCCGCGTACGCGCCCCTCGATTCAGACAATTTGGAAGCAAGATGTTTGCGCCATCCCTCGCCCATGCGTCGCACCCCGTCGGACCTCCATGACGATGACGAGCGCTTTGGTTGCTCCCCTGTCCCACTTTCTCCAGCTCGGCGACCCTTCGCAGACCTCCCGGAGGATACTACGATGAACGAGCGGTCAACGTCCTCCCCAATCTCCGTCTTGCTCGGACAGCAGCCTCATTACTGTCGAAGCCCCCCGTGTCAGACTGGTTCGCAACATCGCCTCTATATGGGAGTGGGCTCGGGCTCTTCATGCCTATACAGGCCGTGTCGTTGGACCAGCCCAAGACTTCCGAAGCGCACGAGATCAAGCTCCTCGTCAATGGTTGTCGCCACGTGTCGACGCCCGCGAGTTTTGACTCAAGAGCGTCCACCGCCGAACGTGGGTCTCTGAGCGCAAAGGCGGCAGTAGAGTCACAAAGAGTGGTCATCAAACCGGGCAAGAGATGGCCATCCGTGAGCGTGCCGCAAACTGGTGGTGCGCGTGATCACGAAGCGTCGCGATGCACCCCCAGCTGCTCTCACCGCACAAAGCATGATTCGCCGTACATCCACTCGCCCCTTTCGAGGGTTGTTGAGCTCCACTGTGCGGGACAGTGATATGAATTGGAAGTGAGAGCGAGAGGGAGGTGTGTTTATGGGTGCTTTTGGTGTGGCACCACATGCTTTCCTTTCCGCGTCTCCCGGTCGGACGACAGACGACGGGCTGGACAGTCCTCTTAATTGCTTGTTGATATAACACAATCATACTTTACCTGCAACTTAAACCACTCGATGATTTCTCACATTTTACTTACCTCCTTAGTTTGTCCTTGAGCTCTAGCTTGTTATATTACTTAATGCTTGATATGATGTGAATATTGATCAAGACGACTGACAGATCGAAGCCGCAAAGAGGATGATGACTTGATATATAAACAAAGTTCCGAATCATCTAGTGCATTGCTGTGTGGCTTTACTCATTATCGAATTATCTTTCACTCAGCATGTGACATCCATGGCACACGTCTAGCAACGGGGCCTCAGCACGGTGCAGAGAGACAGAGGATCGGGTGCTCAAAATCTACTGTCATTATGCCAGCTTTAATATCAGACGCACGACACAGGCCCAAAGACAAAAATTCGAAAAAAAGAAAGATAAAAGTGGATAGTCTGATCTACATTACAGGATGAACTTGAGGTACCAGCGGTACCGGTCGTTCCGACAAAGCAAGGGGCGTCGGCGTCCCCGGGTCCTGCTTCGACACGCCAGCGGGAATCGTGATCCGATGCTCGTTCGCGGGGAGCAGCGGCGCATCGTGGACGACTGCCGGGTCGGGATTTCCCCGCCACTCTGGGGGAGTCGTCGTCTCTCCCTCCGGCTCAGGCGGCAATGGCGGCAGTGTGCTTTTGCTTTGATCTGCGGGGAGTAAGACGGGCGGAGAGGTCGCGCGCGCGTCGATGGCGGCTTTGATGGCGGCGAATTCGTCGCTTCCCGTCCACGGCTCCACGAGCGCGTCGAGGTTGGCGTAGCCCTTCGCCTTGATCACCGCCTCGCGCAGCGCCTTGTTGGCGGACTTGCGGCCCTTGAACTGCGAGACGCAGAACTTGGTCGAGGCCCAATGGTTATCGAGATATTTGCACTACGTCGAGGGCGTAAAAATACGTGAGGATGAGGCGTGGAGACGACACTGGAATGTTGGGATGTGGGGCATACGTACGAGTCGAAGGTATGGCAGGATGAACGTGTCCTCGAGGCTCGTGAGCGGGGTTGGGGAGAAAACGGTCGGGTTCGCCTCGGCGGCGGTGGCGATCATGACGGAATCCGCCCCCGTGATGGCACGAATCCGCCGCGCATCCTCGAACCCTACACAGTCGCCATTCTCGATCACCGCCACATCGCGGCCGAGGCCCTTGACGAAATCGACGATCTCCTTGAGGCGGTGGACGAGTGCGCGCTGGCGCGGGCGCATGTTGCGCGTGCGGCAATGGATGGTGAGACAGCTGATGCCCGTATTGACGATGCGCTCGACGAGGGCGAGCGTGTCTTCTTGTGTCGGAAGCAGCCGGATCTTCGCGGATACGGAGATGTGAGGAGGGAGCTCGCGGCGGAGGGTGGAGAGAATGGAGCATAAGAGGTCAGGGTTCGTTAGCAAGGCAGCACCCATGCCCGCATGGGTCGAGAAGGGCTTGGGACAGCCGCAGTTTAGCTCGATGCCGGAGACATCGTCCATGACTACGCGCGCAGCTTGTACGGCGAGGTCGGGGTCGGCAGAGCCGACCTGAAAGATAAGGTACGGCCTTTCGATGGGATGGCAAGTGAACATGGCGCGCTCTTGCTTTCCGTTGAACGAAATCGTCCCTGATATAGCTGAGCACGGTGATGTCAATCAATCAAGGCGAGCCGAGGGGTGCGGGGGGGGAGACACACGATCTACGACACGTTCTGCGTGCAACATGGCTTTATCCACCATCTCAGGACTCCAAACTAGCTTTGCACCATGTTTCAGAGCGAAAAGTCTGGTGGGGACTGAAGATGTGAGATGAGAAAAGGCTTATTAGAGAGTTGAGGTGACATACGGGCACCAGAACGAACCATTGGGGCGAGCATGACACCATTTCTATAATCATCGGGGGTGAGGCCTACCAATCGAGGACGTTTTAAGTCGCGAGGAGGGGTAGAAGAAGAGAGAGAGCGGCGAGCCATGAAGCAAAGACGACTCGGAGGTGCGAACATGCAAGCGTGGCTTGGCTTAGCTTGACGCGGGCCGGTAACTCGCTCTCTGCAACGATGGAGTCGCTCCGAAGCAAGAAGTCGACTCGGAAGGGCCCAAAACCAGCCGCTAAGCTAAATAAACCTAACAAAGATGTCCGCAAGTCCCGAGTCGATGACAAGATCAAGCGGCGCATGTCTACGCGCTATGCTACAATCTCTTCTCCTGCTCCTACCGACACAGCCCCGCCCTCAGTACCAACGATACCGCTTAACCTTCGCGACCCTGGTCTTGAAACCGTCCGTGAGAAAGATGACGTTGTGCAGGAACAACCCCCGTCAAGAGAGGACCTCCGTGTCGTAGAGAACAGGCTGCTAGACGTTGAGGAGTTTGATCCAGATGCCTGTGCGTGTCGCCCTCACTCCTCATTCTCCTGTCGAGGCTGAGAATTGGTTCAGATCTTAAGCTGAAACTTGCTAATTCCACTGAGGCTGAGCTCCGCTCCCTACAATCATCATTGCAGAACTCGAAAGACGAGGTCGCGGCTGATCTACAACGAAACGTGTTCAAAAAGTGTGCCCGCTCTGACTCATCCCCCGCCTGCGTCTTAAATCCGTTATAGCTACGCCCAATTCGTCTTGATCTCAAAGGAGATCGGGATGCTCGAGAACGAAATGATGGAGCTTAAGGAGAGCCTCTCGGAGTGGAAGAGTATGCCTTCGGTTCTGCACATCGAAGAATCCGCTTCCGTCGCTGGTCCGTTCTCTCGTTTCTCCGTCATCTCCAGAACTGACATCTCTCAGATCGCAGACGCAATGTCCGCTCGTCCATCGCTGACTTGCGCGTGCTTTATGCGAACCAAATGCAGAATCTGCACACTCAGATAGAAGGTTCGGCAAAGTTTATCCCGACGACGCCTGGCCGGCATGTCATCGCCGAGATGGATGGTATATCGGCACTTAACGCAGCGACGTACAAGCCCATAAGCGCTGTGCGATTCGTGCTTCTTGACGATGCCGTGCTCGTTGCTCGCAAGCGTCGTCGCCGTAACGCGTCAGAAAGCGATAAGCTTGTCGCTGACCGCTGTTGGCCACTCAACGAAATGCTCGTGTTGGATACAAAAGACACTGCCGGTGCGTACTCCAACACTCTCCGCATACATCATTGCCAATTAGCACCCCCCCCCCCCAGCGCTCATCAATGTCTTCAAAGTCAAGCATGGCAAGGAGACCCACGTTTATCGCACAGACTCATCAGCGAACAAGAAGAATCTACTCGCGCAGTTCCGCCAAGTCGCGGAGGAACTGGCAGCCAAGAAGCGTAAGGAACGCGAGGGCGAGCACGAACGACGGAAAAGTCTGTGGGCAGGTAGAGGAGTACGTCACCGGCCCTAGCTTTTGTCTTTGGTCCTCTAATTCTACCTGCTTTCCCTTCCCAGAGCGGTTCAGTGCCCCTAGGAGAGGTTCCTCCTCTCCCGGATTGGATGTCTGATCTCGCGCAGCAAGCGGGTATGAATGACAACGCAAAGGAGGTCGCGGAACGGGACACGCGATGGATCGGCGACTTTGCAGATCAGCTAAACGTTGCGATTGCTCTCCGCGAGTGGGACACAGCAGTAGATCTAGTCGAACAGGGTATTCCCTCTGCTCATCACTAGCTTACATCCCCGTTTTTAATATACCGACGCAGGGCAAGCAAAGCTCACCACCATGCCGCTCCTGGCTGCAAAGCTCACGCCCTTGAAGACCTCGCTCACCTCTGCTCTGCTACAAGCACTTTCTTACCCCCACCACCACAAAGAAGTGGTCAAGAAACTTATCTACTTGCTTATCCGTCTTGATGCTGGTGCTGCAGCGCGCACGACCTTCCTCGCCGCGCGCGCAGAGACTGCACGTCGGCTTATACGCATGATTCGCTTTGATGGCGACATCGGGACCTACATCAATGACCTTGCCATCACCGTTTTTACTGTAATCAAACATACCGCGGACTGGTTCCTTGCGAGTTTTAAGGAGAACGAAGTGGCGAGCTGTGAGTAACTTTTATTGAATATGTACTCCCCTCTGACTTGATGTTCTGTAAGGCTTCATCGAGTGGGCGAAATCCGCGATAGAAGCGTTTGCTGAGATGTTCAGGATTCAGGTTTTCAGCACGGACGTCGACAAAGGCGTAGTCGACGAGGCACTGAGCATTACGCATAATCAAAGTCGCAAAGTGCGAGCACCGCTACCGTCGAATTACATGAGTCTGATTTTTGACCGCATTCACAGCTTCTTCAAGAATTTGGTCTTGACTTTCGGTTTATCCTCGACGCGCTTCTGGTTCCTAATCCGCCCGAGAATGTTCCCCCAGAACCACCTACTCTTGCCCCTGCACCAAGACCATCGGTTCCGGCCACCAAGGCGCCGAGCTTACCTCCGCGCCACAGCCGCAATACCTCAGCATCAGCGGCCGAGCCAGCACCCGAATCCGCACCTGCACGCGTGCCGCCACCCGATCCAGCGCCAGACCCGCCCACACGCTCGGGGCGGAGCACACCTACGGCCGCACCGTCAACACCGCCTCCCGACTACGCCGGCGCACGCACACCGCGCAATGAACCCGCACCGTCCCCCTTACCACCTCTGCCGGTTCTCGTACAACGCACCAACTCACCATCATCGTCCTCGTCGCCCCCGCCCGCCTCTTTCGGACGGCGCGCACGCTCGCCATACCCACCACCGTCCAACTCCTCGTCCACTCCGAGCCGGCCGACCACGCCTTCGCTTCTCTCCCCATCACGGGGCGCAACATCCGCATCAACGGCGGCGGCGTTGGCGGTGGCGGGGTCGCCGTTGCCGACCCCTTCTGTTGCCACCCCCACCCCACAGCAGGCTCTGGCATCCCCCGTCCCCGTGCGCGCGGGCATCCCTTCGCCTTTGCCCGCGTTTCCTCCCTCGCGCGGCGGAGCTGCGTTGCCGCACTTCCCGCGCATGCCTACCACTGCTGCACCGCCGCCGCCGCGCTCGCGCGAGAGGTCGGGGAGTGCGGCTGGGCGGGAGCGTGAGCGGCCGCCGCCCGTTAGTGTGCCGAGGCGGGAGGGGTATTTCTAGCTGCGGTAATGCGGTGATGGTGATGGGATCTCTTTCTTCTGTTCTTTTTGTTGTACGGAGCAGAAGCAATGCTGGATATTTTGTACATGATAACGTCTTCTATTCTACACCGAGGTCGTTATCGTCATTGCCTGACCGGGACTCCGGCCCATAGGTCCGTGTCCTGGTGCTGCGGGCGCAGCTGTGACTTATAATAATCAGTTATCAGCAAGCACGATGACTCGATCATTTCATTCCTGTACCAGCGACTCCCAAGGCATATAGCATAGCAGCTCAGAAAACCGTAGTGATTAGAACACGGTGAGCAAAAGCAAATCCTGCTGCAGGTGGGAGTAAAACCACTACTTCACGCTCTTTGTTAACACCATGATGTCACGATAAAGGGTTATCTTTTGCTGGATCCATGTCCAACGAGTCGCACGACGGACTTGAGGGGTTCGATCTGGAATTGGCTTGACCGCTGCTAACTTGGCTCATGCCCTGATCTATGACAGGGAGCAACAACAACAAAATGTGCACGAGATGGAGATACCAGTGCAGGAACACGTTGAGGAGGTGTGCCAATCCTTATCTTTGACTGCAGGCAGGCAGGCATCTCCCCAGGCTGATCTCTGACCTCCCTCCGCCCCACCGGTATGCCTCCCAGCACACTTGCGAAGCCAACGAAAACCCTTCTTCCAGCGGCCCGGACTCGGGCCAGCGCGGACAACAACAACAACAACAACAGGAAGAGCCGCACGCTGCTAAACTCAGAGATCCGGGCGCGGGGCAAAACCGTGACGTCTCTTCTTCTTCTCGCCAGGGTCGGCAAAGGAAAGAGGTGTCGGAAGGGGAACGGCAGAGGCGGGAAGAAAGACGCAGACGCGAAAACGAGCGGCGATTAGAGGGGCAGCGACGAGAGTTTGAACGCAAACGTGAGGCGCGAAAAAAGGCCGCCGAAGAAGAAGAGGCCGCCCGTACTCGCGCTCGCGCCCAAACCCAAAGCGAGATGGGGACGGGGGGGAACCTCAACGGCGCACTGAAAACGAAGAAGAGGAAGAAGAAGAAGAAGAAGAAGCATCACCAGGGGTCCAGCCTGAGCAGCGCAGGCAAGGATCGAGGTCACCAGGGACGGTAGGCGAGATAAAGCCCAGGGTGAAGAAGAAGAAGAAGAAGGCAAAAGGGGGGAAACGCAAAGCAGGGTCCGCCGTGACCAAGGTGGACGATCAGAAAGAGAAAATGGATGCTGAGAATGTTGCTGCGGCGGAGTCGGGGGTTCTGGAGCACGACGCTGGCGCAGCTCGCCTGACAATCGCGGAGGAAGAAAAAGAACATTCCAAGTCGCTTGCGATAGCGCATGTATGTTTTCCCCCCCCCCCCCGTCCGCTGCCTTTGGTCTTTAATGAAGCTGATCGGCAAACCAACTGCAACCCGTGATAACGGGCAGTCGTTGTTCAAGCCAACATCGGTTGTGTCCTCAGGCTATGCACCGCCATCGCCGCCGATCACACCGCGTGATTCAACCTGCCCACCCTTGGGATACGGCTACGACGACCGTGAGGACTGCGGCCTGCTATGTGACATGGAGGACTGGCAGACGAGCATGGAATCCGATTATCTATTCGAAGCTCCGCTACTACGATGGCTGACCGTTCCGGTTCTCACGCCGTTACTGGAGGAAGGAGAAGGCGCGCAGACTCGCCAAGACGCTACGGACCTGCTTTTCCTCGAGCCGTCTCTCGGGCGATCGCCAGAGGGGGGGCCGCCCTCCTCTTCTGACGGCATCGATATCCCCAAGGTGAAAATTTGTCACGCGGCGGCTCCGACGCACATCCACCACCATTCCCGGAACGGCGGCGTATCTGTCGTCTCTGGAGAGATGCGCGAACCCGAACCTGCCCAAAGAGCCCAAAGAGGCCGTAACCGTAGTCGAGGTAGGGGCCCCCGTTGGTACGGAAGAGGAGGTCGGAGGTCCTCGTAATGGAATATCCTGATGAACTAGGGTTCAGTTAGTACCCGGTCGTGCGCCCGTTATATGTTCTTCTCCGTCACTTCTGGTAACACACATCATACATGCGCAGACTCTTTGTATCGCTCAAGTTCGGTCATTTCATGACCCCAAATTGCGTGCCGGCATAACAACGTATCGTTACCGTTACCTCTGATCAATTTGACAGATATACCTAATCTATGAACCCACGCTACTCACGCCCATAGGGCCATAGACAGCCTCTATCAAGCTTCGCAAACTTCATGCCTCTTGTCGTGTTCGAGAATTTGCAATATGGGCGTGCTTAGTATCGCAATCGTAAAGCCGATCATCTATGAGCCTGAGAAAAGTACGCGGAGACTCGGATCGTTCTGTGGAAGAACAATACAATACAGCTCAGTACTGTGACGCGCGCGGGGATCGCAGGAGTGCTGAGGGGCAAGACAACTATCTAAATGAATGACTAGGTTCTGGGGTGCTACATAAAAAGAATTCGCGCTAGCGTTTTGCTACCGCCGCCATTTAGAGGGTGCAGGTGTCGGATTCGGGGAAACTTATCTGCACTCACATCGACAGTCGGATCATCTGCGATTCTGGAACTTCCGTCTATCCCTTTTGTACTGCGAACCGGTCACATAGACCGATTCACTTTTCTATGGTGTTTATTATTATGGAAACTCATACGAACACGACATGAATGCGCCGGGAAGCGGCCCGCTGGCCATCGGCGGGTGGGCATCGCAGCACAGATATGAGCCTGGTCAGCAACTGGCCGTCGCTATGGCCCCTTCATGCTAGATGTAGTCCAATCGGCGATTGGAGCCACGGAACTGCAATCGCTCACACAGGGGGTGTCCGGTGTTTGGTCCAGTGGTCTTCCATGGTACGGCGCTCATCAACCGTGTATCAAACCCTGGCTGTTCATTTCCCGAGACCTGGGCACACGCTCTTGCTCGCTCCGTGACTCTCTAGGTTTCATGATGTTCTTATGACAACACCAACACGTAGGAGCTTCGCGGTCCCTCCGCTTGTTACCATGTACCGTGGCGCAACACTGCATTGGTCGGGTGGGCGCAATGGCTATGGAGGTTGCGCCGGTCCTTGCTTCCTTGCTTCCTTCGCCCTCTTTGGATTAACAACGTGGCACCTTGGGCTACCGGAGGTCGGAAAGCTGCGGTCCACGCGCCCCCCCCCCCCCCCCTGGCGCTTCGTATTCGCCCCCTTCTAACGACCGAAGAGCGTAAATCACTTTCTCACTTGATCTTTCGCTTTTTCCTTTTCGTCGTCGGCCACGAGGCATGGGTCGCAGCTTACTGGGCTATGCGTTGCGCAGTAATCAATAAATAACCTCAGCACCGCCATCGCCGGGATCGATCTTGAGCCCACTGCTTCCTTTCGAGAAGCGAACATCGCTGTCGTTGTGTCGTATCGTGCCTTCGCTGCCACGCTGGAAGCAGCAATCATTGCAAATGTGCGCGCGCGCGCACGTGTGTGTGTGTGTGTATTAAAAAGGAGACGCGTCTGGGAGAGGGACATGGCGCCCCGAAGGTGAAAAAACAGTTTACATTAAAAAAGTATGTGAATTTTCTTTTTCCTGAAATGAGGAAGTGTGATCGTACCATGTACCAGCCGTCGACCACGGAGGCAGGTCCGTACGAGTATGGCTTTTTTCCTCCCACTCTTGCCCCAGAACATGCATACCACACCTCGTTGCCAGATCAAAAGGTCTATCCGCCGCTGGTTGGGTTTTTGTCTCTCTGTATGATGTGATGCCAAGGCCACGGAATTTCGTGTGGCTGGGCGCCAATCGAGCGCCTCCTGTCGCCATGGGATCATGATCCATGAAATGTTTGTTGGACGTCCCCCCGCTGCTCATATGAGATTTTTAATTTTCCCATGTTAAAGTTCACACAGAGCCCGGTGGCCAGCGTGATTTCATTTGAACTCGGGGGGAACTTGATGTCGATATGTCGATAATCATCACATGTCGATGTCATAACATAACGCTCGTTCTATCAATCGCGGGGCTTCGAGCCGTCACAAATTTCATTCCGTCAATTTTTTGCGCTGACGGCGCGGACGCGCGACACCCTCCTCTCAGAACAGAGTTATGTGCGCCCCCCCGCCCGCTCATGTGCCGTGTCCGACTCGCAAGTATTTTGACGTATTTCATCGGGCACGATTCACGAGGTGGGTCCTCGCCGACGCCGACGAGGGTAATCGCTGACACATAGAACAGCCACCCCGCCCATCTGTGCCCCGAGTTGACGTACAATGAGTTCTTCGCCTATCTTCCGCCGCACCCAGTTGTGCATTTATCAGTGTCATTTATATATTCTAAACCACTTATCGATGTGCTATAATTAGTAAATGCCATAATAAACGGTTTGGAATGCCGTGGCAAGTGGCTTAAAATGTGTTTTCCCAAATTTGCGACGAGTTGAAGCCGCCCTCACCCGACGACGTGCTTCCCTCTCTTCTTTTTTTCCCTGACATTCGGTGGCGGCCTATGCCGGCGGTATATGGACATCTAGAAGGACTCCATCGAGGGTTGTGTTGTGTGTATTTATTTGTGAGATCTTTCGGCGGAGAAACATCATCGGTGGCCTACCGAACGTCCCCTCACGCCCTTGCGCGCAGCATTTCCTATCCTAGGCGGGGTTGACTCGCATGGGATCTTTTTCCGTTTCCGACACTCCGGCGTGTCTGGGAACGCACTGGGCTGGTTCAGATCTCCGAGTCCTTCCTCTTGTCACCTCAACGATGTTCGTATCGCCTATCGTCCGTCTCGCGCGCCGACGCAAGCGTACGTGTGTAAACGTGCATGCATGCGGTCGTGATTGGTGCTGCGCCCCCAGCTACCGATTCGGGAAAGGGAGGGGGATCCCTCCTTAGGATCCTACCCGCGGGCAAATCCTCTCTTTTCTTTGTGACATGTCAACGGGCGATGGCGGCGCATTAGCCCAACTCGATACCCTTCATTTCCAATCTTGGTCTTCTCGGTGCCTCCGCCCCCGTAGCACGGCCTCACACCCACGCCAAATGGCGGATATGAGATGTGTGACTCTGGAATGACTCTCCTCTCCCCTTTGGGTTCCTTCTCAAATGATCGGTTTACTCGCGCACGCTGTGTGTGCACGTGTGTGTGTGTGTGTGTGTGTTCTACTTTTTTTCCCTCTAATGCGGGCGGAGGCGGACCTGTGCCAGCTAATCAGTAGCTGGAACCGAACCGTGCCAGTTCCCAGTGAGCAAGTTCTGGCGTGGTACTTCCGTAACACGTATAAAAGACGACCTCTAACAAAGCAGCAATCCCATCTCTGGAGTTCTTCGGCCCGCCCGACGACCTCGTCCGTCCCCACACCTCGTTCCCTCGTCGTCGCCTTTCCCTTCAAATACCCCTTTCGTTTCTTTTCCTCTTTGTGTTATCAAAGCTATACGAGGAGAGATGCGCTCGCCCGACCCGACGCTCCCATCCATCACTTTCGTTCTCTCTCAGACGCAACCAGGTACGACGCATGGCAGGAGCAAGCGACGGAGCAAGTTGGGGTCCGTCGCTCCCAGTCCTCGCCGTCTTTCACGCCGCACCCACCCCGATACCCACCCCGGCTCGACGGCGAGTTTCTAAAGGTAAATCCCGTACCCTCTTCTCTCCCTCCCTTCCCCCCCCCCCCCCCCCCTTTCAAATCCAGATACTGCGAATACAAAAACTCCCCGCTTTCCTTCTGCGCGCGCCGCGCCGATCGAGAATTCGCATCGTGATCATGCCGTGACTCACGCGAGAAGACGGTAGATTACCGGTTTTCCGACCCGCCTCGTGCCCCATCTCGCTCGAGTTTTGCCCTGGTAAGTATAAATTGGTGTCACCGCTTTCGGGGTGTGGGGGCGCGGGGCCACACACACCTGCACACAAACCCCCAACCCCCCACCCCCTAAACCTTTTTCTTTGCTGGCTGACTCGATCGTCGTCGGAAACTCGCACTACCGCACATGGAAAAATCAGCCGAAGGATATCTTTGACACCGATGCCGAGATAGAGATTGTTGTGCCATCACCGAGAGACCCCGAACCCGAACCACCTTCGACCGCGGGCTCGACGTGCTCGGCCGCGAGTGGTCGGAGTAGCACTCGGCAGCGTACGCGAGCCATGACGGCGTTTATACAGGTAGGCGTGTTGTTCCGAGTTTGCCTCATCTTTTTTTTATATATAATTTTGGGTCTAATTGATCGCGTAAATGCGCGTTCTCCGGCAGGAAGTCTATTCTTCAGTGCGTAGTCGGTGGCATAGCATGCAAGCCGTGCGCCGTGAGGAGCACCGCATTCCGTTCGACTTGTGCAACTGACTCGGGAAAGCAAGAAACCGGGCTTATCACTCTGTCCATATGGAGGACAGACATAGCATAGAGAGGGGGGGAAGAGGGGGGCGTGGAAGTGAAATTCGACATTATAGGTTACCTTTGCCGCTTCTCATTGTCATCAGATATCTTGTAGCATTACACCTCGCAACAGCCCACGGGACCAGCCGTGCGCCCTGTGCAATGTATCCTTTCGTCGTCTATCATTCTTGGGATAGAGTTCTGTCGGCTTACAATACAACACCCCCACTCTTCTTCTGGTAGAAGACCTGGCTGAACCAGATGACCTGATCTAAATCTGTGGCGGCACGTGAATTGCGCGAAGCAGTTGCCCCAGCGTCTTCCCAGTCTTACCCACCCTCTTGTTTCGAAAGTGTACAGAAGTGGCAAGGGGTAGTGAGTAGAAATCGGTGATACAACCCCGCGGCAAATCGGTCTGCAGATTGGCTTGTGCTACATCTTACATCGTATCTATAACTTGCTTCAGCGTACTTTCATCCAGGATGTGGAAACCTTTGTCGGTCGTGACCTGCAAGGGAGAGACGCTCACGTGACGTGGTGGTGAACTTGAACTGTACTGTACGCACCTGGGCAAGTTGGACGTTGTGTTGGTCGAGTTTTTCTTCCATGACCTGCTTGAGTACCTTCAACACAAGGACCTGCGCTTCTCTTAAAGACATTTTCTGTGAGCCGGTGAGCACCACCACTTAACTCAAAATGTACTAGACGGGCGCACCGAGTGCCACTTATCTTGGAGTTCGCTTTGCGCTGCTTCAGAACCAGAGCCGATGGCTTTGGCATCGTAACGCACGAATGTCCCTGAAGGATCGGTATGGTAGCTGCGAACCATCAGGAACATATGTGCTAGCAAATAATGGGACACACACAGTTGAGGACCGAGCTCGTCAATTCCGGCGATCAAGAGGGCAACGCCAAAGGGCCGGCTCATCATGGCATCCTCGTCATGTACACTCTCACCAAAGCGGAGGGCAAGGTCGCATACGGCTTGTGTGACACTCTCGACCTTGATTCGCTCGTCATAAGTGAATGCATGATTTTGCGCTGTGACACGAGCATGGTCGACAATGGTCCGGGCGTCAGCGGTGAGGCCAGACATAGCGCAACCGAGATGTGTATCGATCTCCATGATCTTCTCTATTGAAGAAGCTTCAAGCAGGGGTGATTGGACGCGCTTCTCGACACCAAGGACAACGCCGTCTGGGGTGCGGATGCCTACGGTTGTTGAGCCAAGCTGGGGACTGAGGTCAGTATGGGGTGGCATCGTGTGCGGCATTTATACAAAGGGCATACCTTGATGGCCTCGATGGCATATTCGACTGGGGCTCAGTCAGAACTGGACGATTGTGTGACAAATATATGCGACTTTGGTACCTTGGAATAAACGACCCTCGGGTGAAAAGGTGTTGACACCGCGATCTGGAGTTGGATAGCATGAATGACAATTCGATGTGAGTGGATGTCAAGACTCACCGTACTCTGAACGAGTTAGGAACATGAGCGGAGGATGGAGAGGACGGTACAGTTACAGTAAAGTAAGTACAGAGTGAGAGAGAGAGACGCGACGCGCATGCGTGAGAAGAATGGAGTCACGTGAGGTCCATGGACTAGGAGGCCGTCTTCGGGACAGGACAGCAGGACGAGGACGAGGAGGAAGGGTCTGATGTTGTTGATGCGATGTGGGAACGGTCGTCCACGTTTCCTGGTTCCCGTTTCCCGTTTCCCGACCCCGGCAGGACCCCGTTCCGTTTCCCGATGTTGCGTTGGTGTATTGCACTGCACTGCACTGCAGTATATATAAGACCATGACTTAATTGGAAGGCGGAGCACTGATCGCATGCATTGCACCTTGCGCCGTTCGCACCGTATCATATTCGAATTCGAACCCTCCATTCGATCCTTTTGATCTCCTCGGCTTTCCTTCACCTTCCTCCCTCCTCCCCCTCTTACAAATTCTACGCTCTTACTCCCCACCCACTACCTTATTCCTTACCCCCTATGGTCGCTGCGAGGTCCGTACCTCAGAATAATCTCCCTGACCCTTTCGAGGCTATCTTGCGCCCACCACGGAATGAGTCACCCGCCCAGCGCAATGCCCGCATTCAGGCAGAGCAAAATGCCAAGCGAGTCAGCGACGCAATCGATGAGCAGCTTCGTGAAGAGCGTGCAGGGCTCAAGAAAAACAGGCCCGACGTCAAGATCCTCCTTCTCGGGCAGAGTGAGAGCGGAAAGAGTACGACGCTCAAACGTACGTGCCCCTTCAACATTCCCCCCTGTGACTCGAGCCGGCGCATGTATGTGCTTGGCCTCGTCCGCATGTACCCCGCTTAGGCCGCGTAAACAGGCATATGTTCTTCCCTTTTCTCACGCTCCCTCATATCACAGAGTTCCAGCTCCTCCACACGCCTGCAGCCTTCCAGGCCGAGCGAATAGCATGGCGTATCGTTATCTACCTCAATCTCGTCCGTTCCGTTCGAAGGTACGTCCCTCCCGTGACCCCAACCTCAATCCGGCTCATCGCCTCGTAGGATTCTAGAGACCATCGCCCCTGAGCGGGAAGAGGAAATGCACGAGCTCCTTGGCCCTGCATCCCCTACCGGCTATGGGAATGCGGCGGCCTCCTCCTCCTCAGTGCCGACAGACCCGGGAATCCACCGTATCGCCATTGAGAAGTTTGCCGAATACAGCGCGGCGCTCGCCCCTGCTTTGAAACTGGAGGGACTACTCATTCGCATCTTGTCCGAAGACGACGAAGATAACGAGGCGACCCGCCTCGGAGATGGGAGTGCGCCTGGTTGGTCTACGCCACGTGGCGAGTATGCTGTGCGTACGACAAGCAACTGGAAGCGCGCGCTCTCATTGCGGCGCAGCCACTCGAAGCGGACATCAACCTCAGCTCCATGGTGGGAGGACCCTTCAGATCCTGTGCATGTCCTGAACAGGTGTCATAACGCCATGTGCCGACTGTGGAACGACGATTGGGTGCGCCGCCAGCTGGTGGAAAAACGGGTTAGATTGCAAGAGAGCAGCGGATTGTGCGTGGGCGCTCCAACTGAATGCGAAAATATGACAGCGCTAAGTTACTTGCAGCTACCTCGACGATATAGAGCGCATCACCGCAAAGCAGTATACCCCAACCGATGGTACGTTGATTGATCTTCATCCCATATATCCATTCCCACTGTGCCGTAGAGGACGTCCTGAAAGCTCGCCTGAAGACTGTGGGCGTTGTTGAGCATCCATTCATGATCAGCATGGGGACAATGCGGGGAACTAGTAATTGGACGATTTACGATGTTGGCGGCGCTCGTAGCCAGCGCCATGCATGGGCGCCATATTTCCAGGATGGTTAGTCTGAATTTCTTTGGCGCGCATCAGCTTCTTGTTGATCGCTCGACCTAAAAGTGAACGCCATCATTTTCCTCGCGCCGATCTCTGCATTCGACCAGGTGCTCTCTGAGGTACGCCATCCGTCCGTGCTCCGCTGCTTCTTCCAATAATTATCACGTTTGATGTAGGATCCACGCGTCAATCGTCTGGAGGATTCACTACTGCTATGGCGTGGTGTTATCACGAATAAGCTCCTTGAAGGAGTTCCAATTGTACTTTTCCTCAACAAGTGCGACCTCTTGCGAGAAAAGCTCGAGGCAGGAGTTCAACTCAACAGCCACTTGCTCACGTACGGTGACCGGCCCAATGATTATGAGTCGGTGAGGAAGTGTGCGTGCGGTCAGCTCTCGAAGATGCGGAAACCACCGCTGATGGGTATCTTTCAGACCTGCGCAATAAGTTTAGCTCGCTGCACAACCAACATGCAGGCAATCGCGAGCGCGAGTTGTTCAGTACGTTCAAAGAACGCAAAGATGCAAGGGCCAACTGACCACTGTTCTGGCTGCAGTTCACTATACCTCAGTCATTGACAAGGCAAAGACCGCTCAAATAATTGCAAATGGTGCGTGCTTACCCCTTGCTTCCATCCCCGCAGAGGACGCTGATCGTGAGCCTGAGATAGTTCGCGAAGCCATACTGCGGCTTAACCTAAAGACTCTCAGACTTATGTAGTTGCCATACAGACACAGAGAGTGGCAAACTCGTAGTCTATGCAGCCCTACTCGTTTTGAATTCTTTCTCTCCTCTCCACTTCCTTGGATAATCACCGTGATACCTTATTTTTGTGCTGGCACTATCAGCCTTGTGACATTTAGCTCGCGTATATGTCTACACGCTGTAGCCTCTGTATTGTAATTTTCTTCGACATCATTGCAGGGTAATATTATCAACCATCCGTGTTCGTTCCCACAACTTCACGATGGTAACAGGGCCACCCCACCCCCTTTCTCAAAACGTGGAATACATCCCAGTCCTCGGATCTGGTATGGAATTCGAAATTCAATTCAAGGTTCAAAGGCAAGAGGGCGCCTCCCCTCCCCATCCCCATTCCTACGATAGAGGAACTGTCGCGTCGACGATTGAAGGAACTGAGTCCGGAGGTTCCTTCCGGTTGGAGCACTGGCAAGCGGCGCTTGCAGCGGGCTTCTCGCACAGTTGACTCCGAGTTGGCCGTGTGCATACGCATAATGCCAACTGTAAGTATACCGTACGTTCCACTTCAAGTTGCGTTTGATCCAAAACTTTGTTGTATTGATGCGTGATCGCCAAAGACGTACTGTACTGTACGTCGTCCTGTATATGGCCTCACTGGTTGGCGTCTGACCTTTTTCTTTACTTGCCGGTCGCTACGCAAAGTCCACGCCAACAATGCACCCGTCTGTACACAGAACTGTATGTACGTGTGATTGAGATCTGATAGCGCGCGTCGTGTCACGGCCATGGTTGTGCCCCACGTAATCCGAGCGTATCATATACCGTTGCCTACGCAGCCCTGAGGCCTGAGCGCCGGAGGACTCGATACAAAACGCTGATCGGGTTTTGACCGCAGTCGCGCGGCCCTTTAGGATCGTCCGGATCACCCGTTCGAGGTAAACGGTACTTTGTAAATGTAGATGAATAATGTTACCGCGTGTTCAATGATGGCCGAGAGGTGAGCGTGTGCGTGTGCGTGTGTGTGAGATGTGCGCGCGCGCGCGGCCAGTGCTCGCCGTTCGCCGAAGCCACGTCGGCGGCTAAATGCGACATGCGAAAAAGTCCCGGGTATAAGTACCCTTTTTATCCCTGATCTTGCCTTTTCCGGGTCTTTATCCCCCTTTGGTGGTCCAGCTGGGACTCGGACTTGTCGAACCTGTTTGTGTACTTGTACAGTACCGTGCGTCTCGTGATCGTAGATATTTGCATATAGATATCGCCCCTGGGCATAATTAATCCTGGATCGAAACCACGGCGATCTCGAATGCATTCTGGGACGATCCCGACATGCAGGCAGCAGGGCTGAGTAAGTATTGTATTTGCACCCTCCCCACCTTGGTCAAGTTGGCCCCCGATCTGAACTAGGGGTATACGCCCTACCATCCGCTCATCCAGGCGTGCAAAGCCTCCTCCATCTCCACCTGTACGACTATCGCGCGCATCGTGAATGGGCGTCGGGCGTCGGGCAAAGTCACGATGACGGCATCACGATCGATCGAGGCATATGACCCACCGTACTCTACTCCAGCTGCTCCTTTGACCCTGTGCCGGCGGCAGGATCGGCGGCCGCCCCACTGCCAAGTTATGCTTTCGAAACTGGCGTGCGGATTACACTCGGCACACATGTGACGATGCTGTTTGCTATCAGGCCCTTGCGTCGTCGCCTTGGATGGCTTGCATTTCCATGCGTACACTCGGACGTCGTTAATCCTTAGATGCTCGATTCCCTGTGACGAGGCTTGGATCGGTCCATGTATACATGTGTGCCTTCATTGCTGATGCCAACATGCTGCTGCGTCGACATTGCTATGTCGTTCATTATTTACAAACCGTCGGTGTTCAAGGCCCCCCGAAATCTATTAAGCCATCCCGAGTTGGGATGTTCCCTCTACGCACTCCCCCTTTATGTTACTGTTCTGTTGGGACTAATGGGAAACAAGTCAGGAACGATTGCCTCAATTTAACGTGCCTCAGGCAAGCACACAACACAATACCTTCGGGGACGTCCACTGCATCAAGATGCCACACTCCTAGTTAGGCACCATGAAAACTCTTTAGGCCCAATGTCGAACTATTGAGAGTAACAAAGCCGCTTACGGTTTCCTGTGCCTATCTTCTGGTTGAATGTTTGCCCGTCACCAAGCCAGTAGAATCGGCCCTTGGTTGCGTCGAGCAGTTTATACTCGAAATCCTCCCACCGCGGATGCGCGAGGGTGTAAATGGCATGGAGGCATGTGCCTGAAGCAAATGTGACGTGTCAATTCTTGCCAGCGCGAAGGTCCCAGGTCCCATCTACCTACCAGGCCAAAGCGCGGTGACACGCCCCTCCGAGTCTTTGAACCATGAGTGACAGGGGTCGGTATATATCGTCTACAGAGAACGAGAAGCGCGCATTAATTGGCGTCCCGTACAGCAAGCATTCACCGGCCAAGTCCTACAAACCTTTGGGAAGTATCCCTTCGCGAGCCACTCAAAGTCAACACGACAAATGCCACTGACCACATAACGAAAGCACTCACCCGCACATGAGAGCTCCAGTCCTCCACCGCCTCCTGACGCACTTCCATACTGCGCAGCCGCTCACGCTGCATCTTCCGCACCGCCTCGACGACGTACACGACGACGTGCTCGGCGACGTTGACGAGCGAGCCGGAGGTGACGGCCGAGTTGGGCCCGCTGCCGACGAACAGGTTCGGGAAACCGTCCACGGCGAGGGACAGGTACGCCTCGGGGCCCCCAGCAGCCGACGCCGCCCAGCGCTCGTTCAGCGTCCGCCCGCCGCGCCCTAGAACGCGGAAGGGGTACTGGAAGGAGGTGTCGAAGCCGGTCGCGCAGATCAGGACGTCCAACTCGTGCGTGCGTCCGTCGCGCAGCTCGACACCCGTCGGCGTGATGCGCGCGATTTCGGTCGTTTCGAGCGTCGTCTGTCACGGTATTACCAGTTGTGCACACTAGTCAGCTGGAACCCCGCGAGCTAGTGGAGTGATGACAACTGACGTTGTCAGAGCACAGCGCTTCAAAGTAGCCGGGACCAGGCGTGAGCCTGCGACAGGAGACGCTCCAGGTGGGGACGACTTTCTTATTTTTAGATGTTACAAATTTGCGTTAGGATAGAAGACACACAGTGATCGGTGAGTTCCGGATGCGATGCTAGTTGTTGTTTCGCATTTTCTGCGAGGATGGCAGAGAAGGTCCTTTGCAGCTCTGAGCCCCGGATGCTGAGTTGGCCGCCAAAACCCTGGGGACCCAGGTCCCGGTGTCAGCGACTGAAATTCCCTACTACAAGAAGGATTTCTGGGTGACGGACATGCAGCTCTGCCTCTATCTCGCGTCGGAAGCGCTTGCAATTCTCTGGGTCACGAAGAAGGGCCCGCTCCTCTTCGCTAAATCTGACTTTGAATTTCGTTATGATCAATATTGGCACCGTACGGAACCGACCGGTTAGAAAAAAGTCATGTTTCTCGGCCGAAAGAATGGACACACGATCATTGTTCCCAGGTGCTCGCCCGAGCGTCTCGAACACCTTTTGCAGAACGAAGGAGGAAGATATCCAGGTTTTCGAGCGCGCAAAATGCACCAACGCGCGGACCTTGGGCTGGAGCGCCGGTACGATCTGTATGCCAGATGAACCCTACGGCGGCAGGCAAGGGGATCATCAACAACACCAGACAGTAAAATCAAGACAAAAAAAAACGGTTTTTACGTTTCCGATGACTCCGACGACCTTGTCGTGCCAAGTCCGCGGTATCCGGTCATTGTCATTAACATCGTCCGGCGCGCCGTCCACGACGCCAACGTCCGCATCGCCAACCTCGTCCCACTGGGCGGTGTGCAGTAAGCGGCCACGAAATCCGCGGAGGCCGGGTATGTCTTCGGGCCACCTGGGACGGTTGAGCCAGCCGACGCCGAGGAAGAGCACGTCCGCAGTGTCCTCGATCTCGGCCTCAGCCTCAGCCTCATCATTAGCCTTCTCGCCGCCGTCTACGCGCCGAACGATGCGTAGACGCCACAGGCCCGCGTCCTCGTCCCACGAGGCATGCGTCAGCTCGTGGCGGAGGCGTATGTGACTCATCAATTTGTATCTCTCGGTGATACGACGCAGGTCCGCGAGGATTTCGGGGCCGCTTGCGTAGATTTGAGACCATTCCGGCTGTCAAAAGGTGGTACAGTAACTTTAAGTGATATCGTCTTTCGAGTTTGTATGGGTGAAGAATGGAGATATGATATATATTTATATGTATATGCGGCGTGGAATACTACGTACGTTGTCCTCGAAGGTATATTGGTACTAGGAATTAGAATCGGCGACGTTTCATGGAAAAGGACAGAACACATCGAGAGAACGCACTGCATGTGCAGGTATGTCGCAAGCAACACCCTGAAATTATGATAGGGTAAGGATGAGTGATATTCATCGGAGTAGTTGACATTTGGTGCTCGCTCACCGGATACCTATTCACATACCAAGTTCCACCGATGCCGTCCTCCTTTTCATAAATGGTAAGGTCCAAGTTGGGGACCCTCTGTGTAAGGCTAATAGATGATGGAACGATGAGAGTGACATGGTGCGTGCGCTACAGTCGCGAGCGAGGGTTCAACTCACCGGATGCCCGCAACGATGCCGCTAAACCCGGCACCGATACATACAACTTTGATTCGACGGGGTTCGTCTATCGAGAAATCGGGCTCTGCTAGCGATGGCGACAGCATCGAAGCTGCTATGGGTGCGGGGAACCTCGGACTTGGGCATGCATGTGTACAGTAGTAATATTATCTCCTAAGCGCCAAGCGTGGCTCCGAGGTAAACGCATCATGACAAGGTCCAGATCCAAAAGGGGACGATTATTACTGTAACTGCGCTCTTGACTATAGCATATTCAACAATCGGAATAGCCTCTGGTTCTCGTAATAGAGTCGACTCCCCCCTTCCGTGGACAGTCAAGACCAGTATAGGTTATAGTTTCAGAGAAGTGTAGAAGATAGACAATGTGGAGGATGGCCTTGCTCTCCATGACCCGGGCTGTCTACAGAGTGGGTATGGGTATGAGAGTCAACTGCAGATACATACAGCTCAAAACCGGGTCAGCAGCAAGTCGTTAGGTCTATGCGTCGATTTATCTGCGTTGGAACAATCAAGAAACGATATCCCTGCCCCATGGGCTAAATGGGTAAACAACTTGGCTTCACTCCGGTACTGGGCTCTTGATTAGTTATTTGAACGTCGTTCAAGGTCAAAAAGTGAACTTACCAGGTGGATAATCCAACTCCCCGTCACCCAAATACCACGCAACTGCGTGAAACCCCCCGTCGTCGCATTAGCCCGGCAAATACACGAAGCAAAGAAAAAGCATCAGAAACTCACGATCACCTGCTTTAACCTTCTCGTTGTAGGTCTGACCGTCGCCGAGCCAAGCCAGCCTGTTCTTCTGCCCGTCAAGGTACTCGTACTCATAATCCTCCCATCGAGGGTGGGCTAGTGCGCGCGAAGCGTGCAAACAGGATCCTAAATCAGGCGCAATATGAGCGCTACGGTCAATTCGGTCCTTTATATCACTACCTGGCCACAGAGGGATCACGCGACCTTCAGCATTCTTGTACCACGAATGGCAGGTCTCATCAACGTAGGCAGTCTGCTCGGGCGAACCCGTTCATGCTGATTGACGTATCGCTCCCAGGAAGAGGAAAAGCAAGTGACGTGCCTTCGGGAAGAACGCCTGCGCAACAATGGAATCACAGACGTCAGCATCCACATCACCGGATAAGGTGACAACAGACAAACCTGCATATACGCGCGCCAGTCATCTACGGCTGCACGTTTAACCTCGATGCTCTTCAGCCGCTCGCGCTGGACCTTCATAGTGGCGCTAACTGCATATGCAACCTGGCGTTCAAATACGATGAGCAAAGAACCTGAGTTGACTACTGAGTTAGGTCCGCCACCGAAGAATAGGTTCGGGAAGCCGTCGACGGCGACGGTGAGGTATGCCTCAGCACCAGAGTTCCAGCGCGTGTTAAGCGCCACGCCACCGCGCCCGAGGACAGGGAAAGGGTAGCGGTAGGACACGTCGAAGCCAGTTGCGCATACGAGTACATCCAAATATTGCGTGCGGCCGTCCTCGAGCTGGATGCCAGTAGGCGTGACTCGCGAGATTGGAGTTGTCTCGAGCGTCGTCTGCGAGAAATAGCATGTCAATAGTGGCATATTGAATTTCTTTGAGCAGCCCAGGGCTCACATTTTCAGCGCATAGAGCCTCCAGGTAACCAGGACCAGGTGTAAGACGGCGAGACCAGACAGGGAACTGCGGAACAACTGCGCGAGAGCGAATTAACCCAGGAAGTACCTACAAACGAGGTGCAAATCACTTTTCTCTATCAGCTCCGGGCATGGGGCGAGTCTGCTCTCCATTTCTCCTCTGAAAAAAGCACGAGCCAACTTCTGCAAGTCTGAGTCTCGGAGAGCGGACGAGGAAATTGACTAGACATTAGTTAGGAAGGTTGCTACATCCGAGAGATGGCACTGAAAGACGCACGTTGAGATCTGCTTCGAGAGCTCGACGGAACTCTTTGTAATAATTGGGATCCTTGAAGGCCTCGCGGTCCTTGTCTGTGTAAAAGACTTGCAAAGTGTCATTGAAGCGAGTATGTATGAATACCGTCTAGCGCATACAGTCGCTATTTCCTGGGTCTCGGCCAGTAAGCTGGAGGAGCTTGGAGGCAGCGAAAGGCTCTCCGATCCACGTCTTGGAGCGCGCATAGTTAACAATCGACTTGACCTTTGTTTGGAGCGCTGTGACAACCTGGATGCCAGAAGAACCCTGAAAGGGATAGGTCGGTCAGCATCAGGAAGAAGGGGGCGGGACAAGTCGCATGCACGAACATTCCCTATGACGCCAACAGCCCTGTCGCCCCAATCCTTCACGCTCTCTTCCCACGAGTCACCGTCCATGAGGTCCCACTGCGCGGTGTGGAGCACACGCCCGCGAAAGTCGCGCAGGCCGGGGATGTCAGGCCACGACCAGCGGCTGAGGATGCCAACTGCGAGGAAGAGAATATCTGCGGTATCTTCGATCTCTGTGTCGCCATGCCGGATCCGCAGGTGCCATTTTCCAGTCGCATCATCCCACGATGCGTGCATTAGCTCGTGCTGCAACCTGATATAGGGCATGAGCTTATATTTTTTGACGACGCGGTTAAGGTATGCGAGGATCTCTGGGCCAGGGGCGTAGAAGCTGGACCAGTCTACCTAAGCTCGGGGTCAGCTATGAGGTGGCGTTCCTGGAGTGTAACAAGGAAGCTGACATTGTCCTCGAAGCTGTATTGATACTAATTACGCTAAAGGATAAGTGGACACATTCCAAGTGATAGAGCGACAGCTCACACTGTGCGAAGGTATATCACAGGCAACTCCCTGTTCCGTGTTGACTATGAGGTGAGAAGAGTGTAGTAGTAGATGAAGGTGTATATGACGCACTGGATATCTGTTGAGAAACCATGTGCCACCGATTGCCTGTTCTTTTTCGTAAACCGTCAGATGGAGATTAGGTATCTTCTGCGTGAAACTGCTCAGTGTGAGCTGAAGAGCCGAGCATGACACACCGTTAATACTCGTACCGGATCGCAGCGAGGATGCCAGTAAAGCCAGCACCAACGCAGACAACCTTCATAGGACGGTACTCATCAATCGAAAAGTCATCAAATTGGGAGGGGGACATGGTGATGTACGTGGAAACAAGCAGTTGAGGATGAAAATTGAACGTTGAAGTTAAGGCCTCGAAGCCTGAAAGAAGAATATGTGATCACCAAAGCGACTGTGGTAACCCCGCGGTCAGTAGTCGAGATGAGGCAAGATCTCTCACTCACTCACTCACTCACGTCACCAACGGAGTGAGTGAATGATGGACAGCGACAACATTGCAGTGATTGCCAATCAACCGGTGTATTGAAAGCGAGAGTTGCGAGCCGAGTTGTGTGTGTAATGCCATGCCAAGTGCCAGCTGAGGCGGCCCGCTAGAGCTTCCTTTTCTTGCCCTCGTCCACATCCCCCTCCTCGACCCCGACAATGTCCGAGTCTTTGTCAAGGCCAAACTCCTCCCATTTCAACGACGTATACCCAGGGCGGCCAGCTCTTCCAGACTCACTTTCAGATCCCTCCCAGCTCGACAATCGTCCCTTGAGACATTCCCGACCATCCTCCCACCATCCCTCTCCTCACCTACATCCCCAGTACGATGCCGACGATGACCATATCGCCCCCGTCGACCCTCATCCCTCCCGCCAGTCTCGCCCTCCCTCTCAGCTCCTACCGCCTCAGCAACCATCACCGCATCAGCAGTACTCCCCTCAATTGCAGCCTCAGTACATCGACGATGACGGCACTCCCTCACCCGAGCCGGATGACTTTTACCAGAGCGAACAACTACAGTACAAGCCTGGCCCTCCACGCTCTATCACCACCCAGTCCCTCCGCGCCCACTCCCCGCCTCCAGGTCCGATCCTCGACCATTCTCACCTACGACCTGGAAAGCAAGCTGCCCTCCTGTCCCACGAACGAACGCTCGAGCTTTACCGCGCAAACGCAAAAAAGACACAGGACCCGGACCTCCAGTTTGAGTTTGCCGTCTTCATGGTCGACGCCTCCAAGACCCTCCCAATTCCCGAGCTTACCCCGGCCAACGTCATGGATGTCGAAAAGGCGGTCGAAAAACGCGAAGATCTCATAAAGGAGGCGACTTCCCTCCTCAAGCGTAATGCCGATCGCGGCCACATGCCTTCTCAGTACTTCCTCGCCGACTGCTACGCGAATGGCATTGGCACACACAAGAACCGCCAAGACTTTGACCGCGCCTTCCCGCTCTTCATCCTCGCCGCTAAACACGGCCACCCGGACGCTGCCTACCGCGCCGGAACATGCTGCGAGAATGGCTGGGGTTGCCGTCGGGAGTCCGCTAAGGCCGTCCAATTTTATCGCAAAGCTGGCGCATCATCCCATCCCGGCGCGTTGTACCGGCTCGGCATTGCCGAACTCAACGGCGAATTGAGCTTGTCGAGGCGACCAAAGGAAGGCGTCAAGTGGCTCAAACGCTCCGCCGAACACGCTACGGCAGAGTTTCCTCATGCCCTCCACGAGCTTGCGCTCCTGCATGAACGAGGCATCCACAATGTTGTGTTCGTCGACCATGAATACTCAGCGGAGCTCCTTGCGCAAGCTGCGGAGCTTGGATATTCTCCAAGCGCGTACCGCCTTGGCGAGTGCTATGAATACGGAAAGATGGGCTGCCCCCAGGATCCCGCGCTCTCCATCCACTATTACGTGCGTGATGTCCTTCGCAGCCATATCCACCGCAGCTGACAAGTCCTCGCTCCCCACCCACGCAGAACATTGCTGCTCAGCAGAACCATCGTGATGCCTGCTTTGCGCTGACGGCCTGGTACCTCGTCGGCTCGCCAGGTGTGCTCCCACAGTCTGACACCGAAGCGTTCCTCTGGGCAAAGCGTGCCTCGGAAGGGGGGCTCGCGAAGGCCATGTACGCCGTCGGCTACTTTTACGAGGTCGGCATCGGGACTGCACCCAGCCAATCTCAGTGCGTTCATCTCCTACTAAATAGAATTCAGAACGACTCATCGAGCCGCCGACTTGGCCACAAATCATGCAGAGCGAGCGCCATGTTCAAAAAGGCTGCGGATCTCGGTGACAAGCGGGCGGCACAACGCCTACGTGGGAACGTCGGTGGGCCCATTGCACCGGATTCAATAGTCCAGCGTGATCAGGACGGCGGCGATGGCGGCGATACGACGCGTCCCAAAGAGAAGGACTGCATCATCATGTAGAGCATGTGCTCATTTTTGGTGAGTGGGGTGTCAGAAGGAGACACGTGCGTGGGAGATCTCATCATCCCCTCTTATTTCTTTACGACGCATCACTTACTACGAAATACAATTACACACTCATTTACACGCTAGGACGTTCTCTTTGACATTTTTATTCTTAGTTTCTTTTTTCTTGGACAATCCGTAGCCAGTTAATGTAGAACTCTTCGTACTCTTTCGGCTTAGCTTGGGCGACGCCTCCATCACACGCGCCCACACCATATGCAACCCATCCATACCCCCATCTTCTCGTACCTACCCGTCCTACAGTACTAGTACAGCACCATAAGACGCTCGCTTTATACAAGTGTTCCCCTTTTTAGTACCTCCATGCACACCGTGCTATACTCCTCCAACAACTCAGATTATTAACAAATCCCAAAAGAGAAAGAAAAAAAGTACAACTGAAGTTGTCCAAATCACCCACCGTGTCCTCCAGCGCCACCTCCCCACGGCGTCGGACTTTCTTCGATACGCCCCGCCCGCGCTAGTTGAGTACCGATGCCGATCGTATCCTGTAACAGCTCGTCGCCGAACATGCGCAGCCGCGGATGCGGCTGTGCCGCCCTGTCGCGCTCCGCGGGCCGCACGCCAAACAACGTCTCCTCTGGCCTTTCTGCTTCTCCTCCTCCTCCTTCGTACCCGTCCCCGCTCAGGCTCCCATTATCGTCAAACGAGAACGAATCGAAAGAGGAATCGTCGGGCGCCGCCGACAGCAGCGCACGTGCGAAAGGATGCACGGGTGCACGTGCGGCGTCTTCCGCGTCGAGCGAGTCGTCAAAGTCGTCGTCGCCATTGTCCAGTTCATCGTCGTCGTCAAAGTCATCGTCGTGGTCATCGTGCCGCCCGCGCTGGCGCGAGGCTAGGAGGAACGCGGCGCTCGGATGTGCTGTGTTGTGCACTGAGTCTTCGCCCGAGGACGAAAATGTTGACGACGAGGACGCGTCGTTATCGTCGTGTTCGGCATCGGCTTCAGGCGGCCTCGCGTCGATCGTTGCGTCTGCCACTACCGATGCTATCAAAGGCGCCACTACGCCAGAGTGAGGGGGAAGAAGTGTCTCGGAAGGCTCCGGTGGTACAGGTACCGCCTCGTGCGCGAGCGCGTAGGCTGCTGGTGCAGGTGCAGGGGCGAGTGCAGTGGTTGTCGTGTAGTACGATGGCGTCGAAAGTGTTCTATCTGGGATCGACGTGGAGGACGCGGCTGAGGTCGAGGCGGCCGGAGACTGCCACCAATGCTGCTGCTGCGGGTTCGGTGGGAGTTCAACGCGGCGCATCATGCTCTCGAGTTCCAGGTCCGGCCCGAGGCTCGCATTGCTACCGTTGCCCATGCTCGTATCGCGCGTGTACCTCGCGAGTGAAGGCGGCGTCGGTACCAGGCTGCCACTACCGCCCGTACTGACGCTGGAATCGCCACTGCCGGCACGCAGCGCGTTACGCACAAGCGCGCGGCGGATGTTTGCAGCAGCGTTCTTAGCAGGTGAGCGGCCTAGAGAGGGGAGTGTGGCAAATGGGACCATCACGGGCGGAGACATGCCCGTAGGAAGCGTGAGGTCGTCTTCCTTGTCTGCCGCTGCTGAGAAGGACGGGACTGGCTGCGGGGAACGCAGGTCGATGATCCCTGACCAATCACGTGGATCGGTGTGTGCGGGTAGGTACGGGTTGCGCGCAGGCGTCGCAGAATTGGGGCGGGAGGAGTGTGGTAGGACGACTTGGGTCTGCACGGTGGGTCTTGACTTACGTGTATTGGACGGGCCCGGTGCAGGTGCGGGGGCATGCACCGTCTCGTCTGCCGCGACTGTGGTGACGTTGCCAACCGTAAGGTCTGCTTCAGAGAGTAGATCTACTGAAGCGGAAGTCGACGCCGGCTGAGGATCCGCGCGGGCAAAATCGCGTAGCTCACGGTCAAGGCGTATCAGAGGGGATTCAATTGACATGCCCCAAGACGGATCAGTGGTTGGTGGTCGTGTGGTGAAGGAGGAGTAATTCTCTCTCACAGTCCTCGCCGCCATTGCTGCTGGAGTGGAGGAGACTGCAGCGTGTGCAGGGATAAAGGAGCTCTCGGAAGGTGTGCGATTCGGGTCGAATGTATTTGCACTAGATCCCGATGTGATCAACGAGTCTTCAGTGCGAGAGGAAGCATTGGGTTCCTCTACAGCCGCGCCAGAAGAAGCCTCTTGCAGAGAAGAAAAGTCATCGGAAGTAGGTATGCGGACCTGGGCAGCCTGCTCATAAAAGGACGTCCAGAACTAAAAAAAAAAAGTGATACATGCCATGCGTAGAATTACATCAAGCATACACACGTACATACCTTCGCTGCTTCACGCACTGGTTCGGTACCAATCGAGTAGCGCTTGAATGCAGGCAAAATTCGATTTGAGAGTACTTGTTGCATCCTCGAAAAGTTAGCATCGATGTCCTGTAGCTGTGAGACACTCCGGTCTTGTCACTGGAAACCATCAAGAACGTGTACCTGGAGCTTCAGAGTGATGAGCTGGTCAATCTGGTCAATCTGATCGTTGACGGAGGCTGTGGTGTCAAGCCCGGTGACATTGATTGACGCGGGGTCGGTGCTCGGTTTCCATCGAGGAGGATTTTCGGGTATAGGTTTTAATTCATTTGTGCTTGTCGGCATCTCAACGTCGATATTGTTGGCCTGTGGAGGCCTTGCGTGGGCTATGTCAAGTGCGCGTTGTCGTTGTCGAGGGAAGGACGGAAGAGACGAGAGACGACGTGATGATCAAGGCTGTGCACGGAGATTCGCGGTCACGAGGTCGACACGTGGTCAATACACATGGGTGTTCCCGGAATTCGGCTCACGACTCATCGACTTCGACTTCGTTCCCCCCATGCCACTGCAAGCCACATAACGTTAGAGTAAGGCACTGATTAGCCATCCTTCGGGAGTTGCAAGGGCCGTGACAGCTAGGGTGATGGATCAAAATCCCAGGATGAATGAACTGCCTTCGTGTGGCCTTGACGTGTAATTTACCACTGAGTCGTGGGTCCTTGTTTTCTTCCATGACCCTCCTTGGGTTATCCTTGTGTAAGACGGCGTTCTGTTCTGACTGGCTTTTCTGGTTCTCCTAACAAGTTCTTCCCTAGGATATTTTTTTTCCTTCCAAGGAGGTTGCCTTCCGTTCGACCTTGGCCTTGATGGCCCCTTCACCATTCAAAGCGTCCTGGAGACGCGCCGATACCTCAATTGCTCATTCGAATGATGTCGGTCCAACTCCTATAAGCTCTGGTGCGGGCATACAAGCATTTGCTAGTGCTATCCGCTCACCTTTTCCTTACACATAGCTTCTGGACAGCAGGGGGGCTCGCTGGCCGGCCAGAAATTTAGTTCAAGCGTGAAGGATACACCGTCGCCCACTGCGACACCCAAAGCGTCCCCAACCGCTTCCAGCCGAAGTGCGTATCGCTATGGTTTAGCTTTCAGGCTCTGTGGCCATGCCTTATGCCTTGTCGCGGTATTACCCAGTTCCCGCGTCATCTACACAACTAAGCCCTGCCACGATAAGTACTAAACCTTCGTCTGTCACTGGCATCGAAACATCCCCGCACCCTCTTGATGGTGGTACGTTGGGGATATTATTCTACGTAGTCGGTACTGATTGAAGAATTGGGAACGCCCCGTCCTTAGCCGATCCTGATATCCAATCAACCATTTCCGTTTCTCACACTTCACCGTTGTCTGCCGTCTCCAAACCCGATTCGACATCACATATTGTCTCTACGTTCGTTTCCATTGTTGCAAGAGCATGAGCATCTACTGACATATATTCATCGTAGCTTTTCGACGTCATCAAGTTCGCTGCCAGCTACGAAAGAGGCCTTGGCGACCTCAACAACTACGAATAGTCATGACGCCACCTTTCCATCATCTTCGGACACTCAAGATACTGCCCACACCCTTCCGACCTCATCCAACATCCCTTCATCCACTTCCCATAACACGAGCTCGCTTGTCGACTCAACTCGATTAGAACCCACCACGTCGTTATCTAGTACGTTGCCAGGGCTGACAAACGCTCCACTGTCTTCGAACGGGGCGCTATCACTGGGCAAGACAACCACGCCAAATGCGACAAGCACACACGTCGATGTCTCACTGCCTGCCCCCATTACTTCCTCTGCTACGACGACGAGCAGTAGCACTAGGACAGACCATGGTCTGTCGTCCGTTCGAACCTCTCGCCTTGTTCAGACCCCTTCAGCCTTGGCAGGAGGTGATACGCCCGGGATCAGCGAGAGTGCGAAACCCACGGATGTGTCGAGTAATCATCATTTCTCGATTTTGACATCAGACGTCCCTTCAGTTGCGGCGACGAACCAGCCACCCGCGACCTCAGCCTTAGATACCAAAGTGACCACGGTCTCGACACCGGGGTTGCGTTCTACCTCAACGCCAGGGGTCCCTTCGGCTGTGACCTCGCACCAGGCACAAACCGCGGCGACTAGGGTCTCGACACCGGAGGTCCCTCCGGCTGTGACTACGCACCAGACACTCAAGATTTCGGTCCTGAGCACCGCAGCGAGCACGGCCTCGACACCAGCGTTGCGTTTATCCTCGACACCAGCGTTGCGTTTATCCTCGACACCAGCGTTGCGTTTATCCTCGACGCCAGATAACCCTTCGGCTGTGACCACGAACCAGATACACAAGACTTCAGCCTCAAGCACCACAACGAGCACGATCTCGACACCAGTGTTGGATCCACCCTCGACACTAGAGGTCCATTCAGCTGTGACCACGGACCAGACACACAAGATTTCGGCTCTGAGTACCACAGCGAGCACGGTCTTGACACCGGTGTTGGATTTACACACGACACCAGAGGTCCCTTCGGCTGCGACGACGGACCAGACACCCACGATTTCAGTCTTGAGAACCAATGCGACTACGGTGTTGGGTTTACCCTCGACGCCAGAGATCCCTCCGGCTGTGACCACTGACCAGACACTCAAGATTCCGGCTCTGAGCGCCACAGTGAGCACGGTCTCGACACCGGCGTTGCGTTTAGCCCCGACGCCAGAGGAACCTTCGGCTGTGACGACGGACCAGACACCCACGATTTCAGTCTTGAGGACCAAGGCGACTACGGTCTCGACCCCGGTGTTGGATTTACCCTCGACGTTAGAGATCCCTCCAGCTGTGACCACGGACCAGACACACAAGATTTCAGCCCTGAGCACCACAGCAAGCACGGTCTCGACACCGGCGTTACTTCTACCCTCAACCCCAGAGGTACCTTCGGTCGCGACCTCGAACCAGGCTCCCCCGATTCCAGCCTCGAGTGCCATAACGGCCACGGTCTCGACACCGGCGTTGCGTTTATCCTCGACATCAGACGCTCCTTTGGCTGTTAACACGGAGCAGACACACGAGATCTCAGTCTTGAGCACCACAGCGAGCACGGTCTCAACACCGGCGTTGCATTCACCCTCGACGCCAGAGGAATTTTCAGCTGCGAACACAAACCAGGCACCCGCGACTTCAGCCTTGAACATCATAGCGACCACGATCTCAACACCGGCGTTGCATTCACTCTCGACGCCAGAAGAATCTTCAGTTGCGAACACAAACCAGGCACCCGCGACTTCAGCCTTGAACATCATAGCGACCACGGCCTCAACGCTGGCATTGCCTTTACCTTCGACGCCGCCCCTAGATGAGACTCCGACCCATGTATCCTCCTCGGCTAACGGCCTGACCACAACTGGTGGGAGCGCTCTGGAGATAACTACCGCGCCAACTGGAAATTCTATCGATCCATCGATCGAGAATAGCGAGATCATTGACCCCACGTCCATATCACCGACAATCGCCATAGCCGCTGGTTCTTCTGTCTCGAGTGGCAGTGCGGGCACTACGCTCACCACCCCAGCCCCTTCAGATACAGTCCTGACTGGAGGTGGTTTGGCTGTTTCAACACCTTTCATCTCGAATGTTTCCCTTGGAGAGTTAGGCTTAACCACCATTGCTACTCCGATTGCCACCACCACAGGTATCACTTCTGCGTGCGTTGTAGCTTTTTTTTAATCTTTTCACATATCCGATGATAGTTTGTTCAGCCCTGGCCAAGTCGCCCTCGAGGACAATAATTCCTCTGCCTTGACGACGGATGTCCCTGGCGAGAAATATACAACATCACTGCTCAAGACTTTCACGGAAGTTACTTCTTTCTCTTCCACAGAAATATCTGGAACGCCGACTTCTGTACCGGTAACAACGCGGATGGTCCCAACGGTTGTGCCGACCGTCGTTCCAGCCTCCTCCAATTCCCCAACAAGGTAACGACAGTACTTCCAGTGTAACCGCTCTGCAGCGTACTTATCACGTTTTTGAAGGTCTGTTCCTATCGCAGCGATCGTTGTTCCCATCTTGGCCTTGGTCGTCCTCATCGCTCTTGTTCTCGGCTTATGCCATCGCCGGCGGCGGCGTGTCCGACTTACTTCCCCTCCCGCGTTTGATTTCCCGCAGGGACCGGAGACGCGTGAGGAGTCTGTGCTGAATTCCGGACCGCCCTCTCTTCCTGTGCTCCGGTCCACTCAGGCTCTCGGTGGATGGGATGACCCGACCGGAGTTATATTCGCCTACCCGGAATCCGCGCAAGATCCCTTCGTAGACCCGGTTCCGATACTTGACAAGCCATCTAGTGCATCTCGTCCTTCGGTTTTGCCATCCCATACCCGGGGGAGCCTTCACGCTGGTATTTGGGTAGTCGACCCGTTCGCGGACCCTCCAGTACTGGTATCAACCTCAGAAGGCGGAGTAACGAGTAGGCTCAGCAAGGCAAGCTCGTTCCATGCGGACGCGCGTGCATCGACGAGGTATAGCAACGTACGTTTCTCCTTTCACTTGTTGGATGTGATGCCTGACTGGCTATTTTGTTTTCTGGCAGGTCGGGTGTGCTGTTTGATGCGATGCACTTCACTGTGAGTTGTATGGCTGGACTAGGGTGTTTAGAGATTGGACGCTTGAACTAGGGGTAGTTGCTCTGATGATAGACACTCGTCACTTGTTACTACACTTCAATTCGCCCAATGCTAAATATATGCTAGCACGACCACGTGAGCAAGACGACCTTTGATTCATTTCCCACTACATGGCCGACGAGGATTTTAATAGCTACTACTCTCTCCTTGGTATCACACGCTCAGCTTCCCCAAATACGATAAAAGCTGCATACCACCGCGCACTCCTCCGCTTGCACCCCGACAAGCTCAGGCAGCGTGCCAACGATCAGGCACAATTGGCAAATGTTGGACTACTCCACGATGCATTTTTGACACTCTCCTCACCGACACTACGAACTGCATACGATGCGCAGGGCGAGTTGAGTTGCACGGATCCACGTCCAGCGCAAGTCGTCTCGCTGGAACGGTTTGATTGTTCATCGGGACCCGATGGTGCGGTATCGACTTGGACTCTTGCATGTCGTTGTGGCGGCAAATACGAGGTCACCGAACATGATCTCGAACGTGGGCAACACTTGGTTGGGTGTGGGAGCTGCTCAGAGGTTATCTGGGTGGGATATGAAATAGTCAAGGAGGTCGATGAAGGAAATGGCGGTTAGAGGTGAGTCGTAATTGGACAATGCCCATTTAGTTGCCTCTGGTGCGTGATCAAACTTATGCAGCACTGGGTAGACTCTCTGCCAAATCAACGCCCACCTACCGATGCCTCAAACTCGGAGCACTAATCTAAGTACGCCCAGCATGTCATGTTACCCAAATCATCTCTGACGACGTTTCCAGCGGGCCTATCTATGACTGTGTCATCATCCCCCGCCTTGCTGAGATTCAGGGATGCTCCTGTCCATAATAAACCCTGCGATTGTGTGCAAGAGTTTATCTTGAGGGGTCCTCAGCTCTCCCTGGGCTCATCTATCCTGATATATGCTGCCCCTACTTCCCTCAGACAAGCACCGCGTAACCGCGAACAAGGTGGGCTCTCTCCACCACCTCCAACTCCTGTCGCGATCCAGTCAGACCCACATTTACTTCCAGGATGTCACTCAGAGTTGGCCCCCTCCCCCAGCACAGTTGTACGAGATTGCGCTCCATACCGACTACAAGCTTTGGGGAAAATAGAAGCTCTCAGCGAGGAAGCAAAGTGCAAGGGAACGAAAAGGATAATTTTCGGCCCGCAGAGTAAAGGGTGGCCAGCGATTGCGATGCTGTCCGTGCGGTAAATGTGCCCCTTTGTGTAGACACCTCGACATATTCGTGGATTGGGAGCCCAATTCGGTACTAAGCGGGCGCGTTGGAAGAGAGGGATTTACCGTTCTGTTGTTGGGGAATAAAGAGATTCGAGTGTTTTTACTAATGGCCGAGGAGAGCGTAACGCCGGGGCAGAGGCACCGACGGATTTCGGATTTGAACTGGTGATAGATAAATCACCCATATCATTCCATCACGACCATCATCCCCCTCCCTCCTTTCTCAAATGGTTCAAGTGAAGAATAAAGTCTGCCTCATGTAAAAGCTTCGCGCACATAATCTTTCTGTCGTGCACACTCTGATGGGGTTTTGTGGTGGGATAGTGTACATGATGGTTGGGGTGTCGCTCCCGAGGAAGGTCTGAAGGGCAATGCCATCGAGGCAGGCACGACGACGAACATGGACACCATTGCGAAAGAACATGCTTACCGCACGCTCGCTGCTCACGGGGTTGCAGTCGGTCTTTCTGATGGGCTCATGGGCAACTCGGAAGTCGGGTCTGTCTTTCCATTGACCTTGTCCTTCGCCCCAGAGGTTCCGCTGACCGTGCATGCGACAGCCATTTGAATATCGGTGCTGGGCGCATCGTGTGGCAAGACATCGTCCGGATCGACGTTGCGATCAAGAAGCGCCAATTTCATAAGAACGAGAGGATTCTCGCGAGTTTCGAGCGTGCCAAGGATACCAACGGACGCTTGCACCTCCTCGGTCTCGTATGGTCCCCTCTCTCCATCCCCCCCCCTCTCTCCGCGCCCTATTCGCTGATACATACTGTGTACACTATGACCCGGCGGCTGGCATAGATATCGGATGGTGGCGTCCACTCTCACAATACACACCTGTACGCGTTGCTCGAGACGGCCAAAGAAGTCGGGGTGCCGCATGTGTACATCCACTTTCTTGGCGACGGGCGCGACACCGCACCGCGCTCCGCGGCCGGCTACGCGCGCGATCTGCGTGATTTCATCGAGAAGGCGGGCGTTGGTGAGGTCGCGACCGTTGTGGGACGCTACTATGCAATGGACCGCGACAAGCGGTGGGATCGCGTCAAGACGGCCGTCGAAGGGCTCGTGCATGGGCGGGGCGAGGCCGCGGAGGGCGGTGACTATGTCAAAGCCATCGAGGCTAGGTACGGAAAGGATGAGACGGACGAGTTCCTGAAGCCGATCATTGTGAATGGAGACTCCGGTCGGATTAAGGGTGTGTGCCTTTTCACTCCGCCGTACTTTCTACAATTGGCTCATGATCAGGCAGACGGTGATACCCTATTTTTATTCAATTATCGCTCGGACCGCATGCGGGAGATAAGCACCGTTCTTGGGCGGCTGGATAAACCCGTTGACGTAGACATACCCAAGGACCTTGTGAGCACTTCCATGCATCATTCATTTCTGTTTTGTTAGGATCTGAGGACTCTGACAGCACATCACCACCATGTCTCGCTACAACGCCGAGTTCCCGTTTCCAGTTGCCTACCCGCCTCAAGCTATGACCAATGTGCTCGCCGAGTGGCTCGCCAAGCACGACATCAAGCAAGCACATATAGCAGGTTTGTCACGCGAATCAGCTCGCCCCGCCCTCTTGTTGTTAACTACCTGTAACATAGAGACCGAAAAGTATGCGCATGTCACATTCTTCTTTAATGGCGGTGTCGAGAAGCAGTTCGACGGGGAAGAACGGCACATGATCGATTCGCCCAAAGTCGCAACCTACGACAAGCTACCGAAAATGAGTGTGCAAGGTGTCGCCGATAAGGTCGCCGAAGTCGTCCGGTCAGACAAGCACGAGTTTGTCATGTGCAACTTTGCACCACCAGACATGGTGCGTGCCTCATCTTCATTCCCTGTCCTGCCCGCCCCAGTTGTTTTAACCTCTTCCATGATAGGTCGGCCATACGGGTGTCTTTGAGGCTGCCGTCGAAGCGATCACGCACACTGACGCAGCCGTCGGTACTGTTTACAAAGCATGCCAAGAGGCCGGCTACACCCTCGTCATAACAGCCGATCACGGTAACGCGGAGCAGATGGTGAATCCGGACACCGGCTCCCCACACACGGCCCATACGACCAACACGGTCCCGCTCATCATCGCGGGACCGAAGAACGCTGCCGCCCAGCGTGCGATCACGTTCACGGACGACAAGGACAGGAAGGAGGGCGAAGAAGAGGGCGCGCTGTGCGATGTGGCGCCGACTGTGTTGGCGTTGCTTGGACTGGATCAGCCCAAAGGTGCGTAACCAATTTTTTTCGGCTGATGAATGAACCGTGGTTGATATGGTGATGGTCTCTCTCCCTTGGGCTCTTTGCGTGAATCAGAAATGTCCGGGCGACCGCTACTTGCTTCATAAGGGTGGCTTCGTTCATGGGTGTTATACAGAATGGATGTCTAGATACGAGGATGTGTGGGTATTGCGTACGGCAGTAAACTACCCAAGTACAAAATGTACATTACATGTTGCGCAAAAAGAGTCAGTCAACTTTACGTGTCTGTGAGCTAAACTTTCCTTGCCCGTAAATGGGTACTCTTAAAAAGTTGGTATACACAAGCACTGTTGTAGTAATCTGACTACGTGCAGAGAAAACCGTCCATTAGAGAAAGAGTGTCAGCCGGACAAGAGGGCGGGCAGGTTTAGCATAGGGGCAGCGGGAGTTGATATAATATATTATAGCATACAAGATTGGGTCTGGACCCAATGTCAAATGCCGATTGCAATACAACCAGGTATTGTACGCATTCAGAGCAAACGAAGGTGAGTGAACGATAATATAAGTCCATGACGCCCACGCAGGGGCGATCGACAAAGTCGGCGTTCGTTAGGACACACGTCGGAATGTACTGTTATTTGAAACCGTACGGTGATCCCTTCACCTGGGTACCGGATGTGTAAGGTTCAGCAGGAATCATATCAAGGTGCAAATTCGAGCGTGAGCGGGCGACCACCTGGCTGGCTACGTCTTCCCCATACTGCTCCGCCAATTGACTAGTTGGAGTTGGCTGTTAACCTACATAATTCGCAAGAGATGGAGCAGATATGTACCTAGCATAGTTGTCCATGATGACCGCCATTGAGTTCATGCTGAGCCGGTATGCCTTGGGCATCAGGCCCTTACCAAAGCGGTATGTGATATGATTCGAGCATAGCAGCCCAACGATGATAACTGCGATCTGGAATGGCACAAGCCCAAAGACGACCGTGTACCAGCGCTCGAGCACGAAACGCTCAAAGTCCACGTATGGACCCTTGCATCCCGGAAGCACGGAGCGCGAGTAACATACTTGCGACAGTGCAGCCTCGACAAACGGGGAGAAATAGCCGCAACAGTTGAGCTGATTCTGGATACGAAGCCATTCATTGAGGCCAAATTGTCGAGCCCATTGAAAGTTGGCCTTGCCATCGAGATTGAAATTGCGCCGCTTGAAGGAGAGGTACCCCGGGGTGACGAGAAGGGCAAAGCATAACCAAAGGAAGAACGTGTACACGGCGAGGAAGGAACGGTTGTTAAGGAGGATGCCAGCCCAACCTATGAGACATGTGATGATACCGAAGCCAGCTGCGATCGTGGAAACGATGAGCTCGGGCCGGTTGCCTACCCGAACGACGTCGGCATGTTCCCAGACATCGAACCAAGTACAGAGCAGAAATATGAGGCCTGCGAGGGAATATCCAGTGAACTATGAGGTGATTAAAAGAGGAACAAATAAAGGCAAATCAGCAAACGTTCTAAAAATGAGGCAGTCCAACGCGACACGACGCAGCGATCAGCCCCGTTGGGTCTGTCGATGGAGGGGAAAGAAGAGGCGAACAGTACCCACAAGAAGGTTGGATAAAAAGAGTGTCCACTTGAATTTGTTCCAACGTAGGCGGGGTCGGGTGCGTCCACCTTCCTTGCCGAAAGGGGATCCCTGAAGGCCATCGTGGTCTTCGTCACCCTCTCCTGGCATACGAGCCTCACCGCTGCGAAAAGCCTCACGCCCTCCGCCACGCTTTGGACCGGGGTGAAAGTGTTTGCCACGATTCTTGAGGCCGTTGTAAAGGACTGCATCTGAAAATTTCGTAGGAAGATAATTGACAGACAAGGAAGCGGTGGATTGTAGTTGAAGGAGGGCTGATTGTGAAGCATTGGTAGGGAACGGAGGGATTGGAGGCTGGGACTGCGAGTTGATGTTGGAGAGCATATGTCGCACGGAAGTGGCAACCGAGTAAGCCGAGTTGGCGGTCGAGATTATGGAGGAGGGGCGACGAGCATGGCTGTCCGCGGTGATTAGGAACCATGGATTGATGGATTGATCCACGAAGAAGGTCAGACGTACGAAAAAGTGTCCATCTCGAGGAGGTGTATGGAAAAGAGCGACGTCGAGTGTGGCGGTAAACGTAAGAGAACAAGTCAGGGCGTTTGCGCGGTGAAAACCCGAAATCATGATTGGCTCACCGACGGTCGGCCCGACGCCAAGGTTGTGTCATCGCGGCCTTGGCCTTGTGTCACGTCGACGGCGCTGAGGGCGTTGAGGTATGTCGACCACACCCGCTGCATTATTCTACAACACTCAGAGGACGGATGTACAGTTAAGGAAATGGACAACGGATGCAACCACAACAAGGCAGAACCGCTCAATCGTTGACACCCTTGCTATCCCGGCCCGGATTGCCATATTCGAAATAAGATTACGGTATATACGGTCAAGGAAAACACCTAGTGCTACATACTCAAGAAATCGGTATGGTATCGCTATGGCACGATCAAGTGCAACGTGTCTGTCGAATACAACGGAACCTCCTAATCATGCGGGCGAATGTCCTCCCATTGGCAAGTGCCCATCATCGATATCGTGTTCTATCGTCTTTTCAACACTGATCTCAAGCTTTGACACCAGTTCAACCTCTCCTCGGGAAGGTATAGTCTAGGATTTTCTTCATCAAAAGTCATGACACGCAGGGTGGCGAGAAGCACTTACGGATTGGTATTGAGGGGTTCGGACCGAAGTAGGGGAGGTGGGGAACATCACTGGCAGGCCCTGCTTGCGGCAGGTGCTGGCGTATTTCGCACGGCTGTATCGTAACGAGCGACGGCCGTTGAGCGTACCGATCAGCGAGTTGGCATATACTATACAAGCGTCCTTAGAGGGAGTGCGATAGAATTCAACAGGCAACGCACGTTTACTGATCGCAAAGTGTAGCCCAAGGAAGACCAAGTTTCCTGGCATGGAGAGCCACTATCGAACCAAGATGTCAGTTTTCACGGCTCAAACCACGGTACCAATCGGACGCACGCAAATTAGAGAGACGACGGTGGTGACGCTTCAAGATGACCATCATATAATACTCCTTGCAGAAAATAATGAGCAGACTCACAAAGTAAGAGCCCCGTTATTGACAGTATACATCATGATTGTGTCAATAATGTGGTCCATCCTGCATCAGATAGTCAGCTCCAGGATTTTTGCGTATGTTCTATACAACGTACTCCCTAAACCCAGTTCGATTTATCTGCAGGAAATAGCACATAACGGCCACAATAAGGAGATCAAGCGTGGATGCGGTGCTGAGTCCGAGAGTGAAGACATACTATACCCTCAAGGTTATATCGAGTGACCAGCGGGGGAGGAGATTCCAACCACTTACGCCGTAGCCCTGGACAAACTCATGGTAGCTCTTTAACTTTCCCCTGAGGTACGTCCGTTTGAATTTGTGCATGTTCTTCGAGCGTTCAATAGATATCACTCACATCTCGGCAGTCGACACCAAGGCAGCGCCCAGGCGGAGGAAAGCAAGCACAACCTGCGCGACACATACGCGTGAGTTGCTCGCAAAATTTCAGTCACATATGTATGCTCACAAGTGGCGTCGTTATGTACCAGTTCTTCTTGCTAACTATGCATAATAAGAATCGTCAGCTCAGTCCGCTGGTCGAATCAAATACAAAGGTACGCACGTCGGTAGATTCGGTGAGAGAAGAAACTTCCAGAAACATCGCAGTAAGTATCAGACTTTGTGCAACAGACGATTCATTGGGCATACAGATGAGTAAGGAAAGTCATAGAGGCCTGTGGTGCAGTGGTTAGATTAGATGTCAATCAAGATATCCGCCGATGCGGTGGGACATATTAGATTTGACTTACCGTACAGGCGACGGACAGCTATGCCCCGCGCGGACGACAGTATTAAGTTTTGACCAAAAGATATGGGAGATGGAAGACACACCGCAATGGATCTGACATGACAGATAAATTTAACAAAGGCGACAACACTGCAGAGTGTGGTTGCTCACATGGGAATGACATTCGCATAAGTTTTGTCGCCGAAGTGCAAGATGAGGTAATCCCATGTTGCGGCGCATATGAACGCGGAGTGCATGCTGTCAAGCAACCTGTTTACATCAATCAATCAGATATGCAAGTCAAGTGCCCGGGCTCGTTGACTCCGGTACAAACCAGACAATTATGACCTAGGATGAGAGTAGTTCAGTAGCTAAGTCATGCAAGCTAGGTCATGCTGCACACACCAAGAGCTTTATACGCCGCGGGTCTTTTGGGTACAAGCGGTAGTACAAGAATGTCTGGACGGCGGTCATCCCCGAGAGGCTGGACAACTTGGTTAACACAAGATCCGAATTAGCTGAAGAGGTTCATACGCTGTAGAAAACATGCAGCCAAGGAGGATAGCCCCAAGGGTTTCCTTGATATGCGATAACCCGGCCACGGCCATACTTGTGTGTTTGGAGGTTGGATTATGGCGTCGGAATGCAGGAGGACGGGCCAAATGGAACCCTAGATGCAACTCAGCTAGCAGATGAGAGGTACCTTGTGAGGGGCTGGAAAGAACTCTGCATCTAGGAAGTGGCCTCTTATCAAGCTCAAGGTCAGAAGACACAAAGCACGGAGGGAGAGAAGGCGGCGCAGAGATCGGTATGTGCGATGCACGCATCACCGCATCAGTGATGCGGTGATGTTGGAACGCCTGGCGCTGACAGCCTGAGCCAGGTCCGAGTGAACGTACAGGATGGATATATGCATATATGAAATTGCCTATTTCATTCTTTTCTGATCGAACTGACCAAAAACAGTAGCCGGGAAATAATGACCCCATATTATTACGTAAAAATAAACAATCATTTGGAGGGATATATCTTGCTGTGACGTAAGACACATTACCGGCCTTATTCCGGAGGTTTTCTGGACCAAGAAGCTGTCGTTGGAGTGATAGACGAGGTACGTGGCAATGCGCAGGTTTAAGGTGATCATATGATATTTACTGTATGCAATCCCCCTCGAGCTTGAACCATGAATGCATGAAAGCTTGGGCTTCCTTTGTTTCATGCATTCAGAACCGAATCATGCAATGGTCAAAACGTTCTTTACGCTCGTGCTTCAGGTTGAATTTTCTGGTCTGGAGTGTTATCCAAGAGCCTTGCAGAACTGGGAGTTGTGGGCGCGAGGGGTACCAACCGGGGCTTCTGCGCTAAATTTTTTGATGGTGGCCCAGTGACATGTTGCAAACTTTGCGCCAATATGTTTTCAAGCGCCCGCATGAGTCCAAAGTCAGATTGTACCATGTGCGATATCTCTACGTGCGCGCTGTAAGAATATTGTATTTACCCATACCATGTCTACCCCATATTAGTACCAGCTTCAGATAATGCAACGAATGATACTCACCTTAGTACTCGTGGGCCGCTGTAAGCACGGTCAATTAGTATCTACAGCATCTAAACAACTAAGGTTCTGGGGTACTGGACTAAAGGTGAAACGATTGTCTGGGGCGTAAAAGAGCCTTGGAGGTGTTTAACGTTTGTGCTTGTACGTGAAAAAAAGAATGAGATGTCAGAGGTCTCCGAAAGTCAATTTCTCTGGTGCCATGTTCAGGCCGTGGGGTCGGAAATATGGGCACGGAGCGGAACGGATCCACGATTGATCAAAACGTAGACAAGATATGGACAGCCATGGCAGTGGCAGCATCACGAACCAAATGGTACACTAGCAGCACATCATCTATACTAGTACACCGGTTGTTCAAACCTTTAAGCGATTTTGTAGTGAATCCAACAGTTGATCGATGATCAAGCCCAAGGAACGCGACACTGTACTTCTGTCTTGCATCGCCTACCGGTGATCAATCTTTGAAGAGGCATTTCAGTCGGGGAGTATAGTTGGTTTTGATACGCGCGCGGACCTGACGCAAAAGCCACGAGAATGTTTCTCTCTGATTATAGATAAACACACGCCACCATCGGGACCGAATGTCACGTTTGATTGCCAAGCAGAAATAAAACATGGAACAGCGCACCAAACAATTCAAATGGTTTCATGAAAGGGGGTTTGATCGGGGCGTGGTAGGTTATTGGACAACACGGACCCCCATCCGCCTGCCCGTTTGGGAAGATCGATGATGATACGGATAATACGACACCGCAGAGCTCTCACCTTTCGTCTCACACGCCAGACCTCCTCCGCAGAACAGGCATTCAGAAATTATCGCTTGACTATACGCAGCATGTCTAGCGTTGCCACACACCGCTCGCTCAGAAAAGTCTCCACCGAAAGTCAGTTTACCTACCTTCGTCCACGCCTGGTGTCATACTAGTCTCGATGTGGCGATTAAATCATGCCGCAGATGCACCTCAAGCGATTGGGCCATATAGCCAGGCCATTGTGAGCCCACCCTTTGTGTTCGTCTCTGGCTGCCTTGGCTTCAATCCCAAGACTGGCGCCTTCGTCGATGGTGGAGTCGAAGCGCAGACACGCCAAGCTCTCCAAAACTTGAAGAGTGTCGTCGAGGCCAGCGGGAGCGAGGTTGGGAAGATTGTCAAGACAACGGTACGCTGGCGCACAATTTGCATTTGTTCGGTTGGACCCCGTCCGTGTCATTTGACCAGTTCTATAGGTCTTCCTGAAGGACATCAATGACTTTGGAACAGTCAATGCAATCTATCAGGAGTTTTTGGGGACCATAAACCCGCAAGGTGTGTGTAACGCCCAGCGAGCCATGGCTGAAGCGCTGATGAGTGGTATCAAAATCCTCTATTAGATCGTTGGTCGAGGTGGCTCGCATCCCACGCGATGGGCTTTTTGAGATTGAGGCTATCGCGTCGGTCGCATAGCACCCACCCGGTAAAAAATCTCCTAGATGCATTCCTCAGATCGGGTTAATCAAAGTGTTGTGATGCCTGCATTGCGTGCTGGACTCTGGCCTTGTCTGCCTTGAAGGCTTCACTCACCACCCGGATTTTACACCTTGATCATATGAGAGTCAGCCATTACATTACATTACATTTTGGGCGAATGGTTGCTCCTTAAATTCCGTGGTATCCCCCTCACACTCATGGCTAATATTGATGGCTGTCGCACGTCTACCGGTGGGCAGTTCTGCACGTACGAAAGGGTCGATGACGTAGCACATACACTGGAGGTAGTGATAAATTAGGATCCCTCCTTTTGATCCGGGGTTACGAGCCCGTGAGCAAGGTTTTGGTTCGAGTGCAAGACACAGTACTCAGATATACAAAATGTTACTACTAACGGAAGGGGTCCCCAGTTCCTTGGTAGACGTCGCTACCAGACGGCCAGTACAACGATCGGAGTGAGTGGGGCGGAACATTAGGGTTAGGGTCAAAGGAGGTGACGCTTTGAGGTTGCGCGGCGGCGGAATGGGTGATAACAAACATCCATCATCTTTGCTTCTACCCTCATGTCGGACTCCGAGGTTGTCATCAACGTCAAAGGTTCAATAATTCTTCTTCTCGAATTGTGTGACCGGAAATCGCATTAACCAGCCTTTAGGGCCCAGTGAGCTCAAGCTGCAGCTTACCATAAACATCGACAAGACCGTGGCCGACCTTAAGCAGGCCATTGCGGACAAGTCTGATGTTCCAGCTGATCGCCAGCGGCTAATATACTCCGGTTCGTCTTCGACTCCCGCTCTCCTGTTTCCATAGACTATCGCTCATGAAGGTCTCTAGGGAGGGTGTTAAAGGTAGTCCACTATGTCGGATTGCGTCATCCGCGCTTTGCCTTACTGATATATGACCTTCGGGACGGCGTTCCGTACAGGATGATGACCAGCTTTCTGTGTACAAAATTCAATCTTCTCATACTATTCACATGGTCAAAGGCGCTGCCAGGTCGACGACTGCCTCCTCATCGACACAAACGTCGACTACGCAGCCCCTGCCAAACATGCAGACTGGGCAGAATGTACATGACCCGCTCACTCAACTGAATAGCCATATGGGGTATGGGCTTATGGCCGGTCTCAACCCATTCGCAGATATGGGAATCAATCCCAATGATCCAAACATGGTTCTTCTCCTTTCCCCCGCTTCCCAGGTATCATGGAAGTTTGACAAAATGCACAGCTACAGTCAATGATGAATTCTCCCGAATTTTTACAACAAATGTCTACTTTGATGTCGAATCCTGCCATTCTTGAGCAGGCTCTGACACTAAACCCTCAATATGCTTCCATGGGTCCGCAAGTCCGTGAAATATTCCAGAGTGAACGATTCCGTCAATTGATGTTCGCGTCTCCGTTCCACCTCGAGTTTTCTTACCATACTGAAAATTTCAATCAGGTCGAACCCTGAGACTCTACGCAATATGTTACAGATGGCCTCAGTGATGCGCGGTGCTGGCTTTGACCCAACTGGGGGATCAAGCTTTGTTCCGCCGGGAAATCCTAACGCACCATTAGCCCCTAACACTACCTCGACACTTGCACCTGCAGCACCTGGAGGTGGTGCCTCTGCGCCTGGCGAGACGGCACCAGCTCCAAATCTATTTGGACCGAATCCATTCGGTGCGGACCCAAGCGCGCTACTGCAGCTTCTTGGCGCAGGTGGTCCTAGTTTCGGTAGTGGAGCTTCGCCACTGGGTAGTGCACCCCCGCCTACAGACGCACGTCCTCCCGAGGAGCGGTTCCAGGTTCAACTCCAAGTGCGCACTTTTGTTGTACACTACACTTGAACTGACATGTGTTCACTTTTATAGCAATTGCAAGACATGGGCTTCACCAATGCGTCGCAAAACGTGCGCGCACTGCTTGCGACAGGCGGAAATGTACATTCGGCGATAGAGTATATCCTCGGCGGAGGTGGACTGTAGTACAAGAAATACCTTGATAGAGGGCAAAGGGATGGTCGTCTTCTTCTGTTGAGCACTCTTTCTGTCGCTTGACTCTTTGATGCGTGTATTAAGTATGTGTATATACACACCTTGATTCGGAACTTTGGACTCCTACATTACTCAACCGAGGCCAGTCATTGTTGCAAGAATTCGCTACTCGGACGTAATGATGAAACACAAAACGAGCTGTGGCGCAGGGGCTGTGGGGTCAGGTCAGCGAGGGCAAGATGGAAAGGGTGTGCACAGCACCGGAGGATCGGGGATAGTCCTAGGTCAAGATGATATGACATGGCTGTCTCTATTTTCGCACATGGAGTGCCGGCACAAGAAACGAAAGGAGGGTCTCCACTACTGACTGCCGTACTCAAACGAGTACGAAGTGGTACGAAAGAGTGGTGCGTACAGAGTCGGGAATCTTCCGAGGTTCGCTAGTGCTATTCAAGTATAGCATTACAGATGTTATCATGAGTGTTTCACTAAGTCGGTACAGTAGCCCAAATCAACGATTTCCATTCATTGATCCGCCGATCTGATTAGCGCGCTGAGCATGGCATCAATCGTATTGACGCAATGACACTTCTAAATGGATGGAATAACATCATCCGCCTATGGACGAGCAACCCTTGCAAATGTTGGGGTAATGTCCGCATAACTATTTCTATGCTACAGAAAGCACGGTTGATGGAGCCGCGAACAGGAGCAAGTACAAAGGTTGTGTAATGATGGCCGCTGGTAGCTGTGCCCCGATGCAAGCATCTCGACTGAGCGGGACCTGCAGCCAACCAGCGTGGAGTGAAGCGGCTTGTTCCTGCTATCTCAAGGCACAAGGTGATTTCCTGCCTATGAGTCTCCCTCATCCCTCGAGGCCAATACCTGAATCATGGGATTCGCTCGCTTCGGTAACCGATGTATCGTTCGAGAGCGGTGCGAGGGGCCGTCTCTATTAGCATGATCATCGACTTCGGAATCCGAGGATGAGACCGAGGAATCCAGAGCCGATGGAACGGGCGACGAGTTGCGCGTCACGCGGCTCTCATCTCCAGGGAGGGATATTCCCGAGGATGAGCTGGAGTTTGAATGTCTTCTCGCCTGCCGTTGTTCAAAGACACCTAGTCCCAAGTCCTTATTTCATTTTTTGTTCCGTTCCATGGTTAGCAAGCTCAAGTCAGTAGTTTCGGTGCACTTGCCATTTCGATAACATGCTCGTCCGTGTCCTCAATGCACTCGATATCAATGCTCCGAGGGTCGCTTTGCAGTAGTTCCGCATTGGATTGCTCAATGTGGGGAAGGAATTGTCGGACTCTCGCGAGTACTATGATCATGATGCATCAACCAGCTGCCAGGTCGTGGAGTAGATGGTAGGGTAACGCACACTCTGTCGGTGGTTCCATAGCAAACGTCTTGCGCACGCCAAAATCAAATGGCAGGCTCAGAGGCTCGCCAGTCGAAGAGCCTTCTCCGTTTAGTCTTTCGAGAGTATCTTCTGCAGACCAAGATGAAGAGGAGCGACGAGAAGGACAGCGTACGTACGAAGTCTTTTCTGACGTTGCTCTACATCCTCTACATCAAGCATCTGAGGTCGGTGGTCTGAGGGCATGATGATCACAGTGACTTGAATGGAATATGAACATGAACTCGCGGCTAGCGATGCGATGCTGGCTCTGGTTAAGGTTACCCCATTCTCAGCTCACCTGGTGCTCCTCAAAATTCTGCTGCTCAAAACTCTCCAAACTGCAAGGCACACGTTGAGCCCACGCATCTCACTCATGGAGGGTCCTGCTCCTAGCGTTAAGCCAGCACTACGGAAGTTACAAGGCTATGAATTTTACCGGGAAGTGCTTGGAAGTGCTCGATACGTCGTCGCGCCGATGGTGGACCAGAGCGAGCTTGTACGTGATATCAGATCTTAACCCACATGTCCTCTCTTTCTCAATATCCTAATCGGTTGCAGGCTTGGCGGGTATTATCCAGGCGGTACGGTGCTCAGGTGAATTACCGAATCTTCAGGAGCGATCCTTTGATTTTATGGAATCACCTAGCTGGCATACACCCCCATGATCAACGCCAAGATGTATGCCAACAACAAACGCAATGGTTATCGTGAGATAGCTTTCAACACCGTATTTGGGGAGGAAGGAGGTCCTGGCGATCGACCTCTCATAATCCAATTCTGTGCGAATGATCCTGGCCAACTGCTTGCTTCTGCGCAGGCGTTGGAAGGCTACTGCGACGCGGTAGACATCAATCTGGGCTGTCCGCAAGATATTGCCCGGAAAGGTCACTATGGGAGCTTTCTACAAGATGAGTGGGATTTAATATATAAACTCAGTGCGTTTTTCCCCCGCAACGCTCCATTTACTGAGAGTGTGTGCTCAAGATTTCGGGCTCAGTAAACACACTGCATTTGAACCTGTCCATACCAGTCACTGCGAAATTCCGCGTGTTCGCTTCGTTGGAACGGACCGTTGAATACGCAAAGATGCTGGAACGTGCTGGCGCACAGATCCTCACTTGCCACGGGCGAACGCGCGAGCAACGCGGCCAGAATACTGTGTGTGCAGGTCCTTTTGCTCTTCGACCGAGCGATATGAAATGTGACTTTATAGGGCTTAGCTGACTGGGAGAAAGTACGCGCCGTGAAGGAGGCGGTTTCGGTGCCCGTCTTTGCAAACGGCAATATTCTTACACACGCCGACATTGCACGCTGCCTTAATGAGACCGGTGCAGATGCAGTTATGTCTGCGGAAGGCCAGTTATACAACGTCGCGCTCTTCACGCCTTCTCCAACTTCCTCAACTTCCGGGGGGCTACACCCGCAGCATGGTGACCTTGCGCTCGAATACCTGGATATCGTTTCTAGTCAGAAGACGCCCACGCCGCCCAGTGCAATCAAGGGACACTTGTTCAAGCTGTTGCGGCCTGCGCTCTCACGCGAGATAGACTTACGGGATACTCTCGGACAGCTCCGGGGCCCGGATCTCGCACCTTACTACGAAGTTGTTCGGGAGATGAAAAGGAGAATGGATAGGGATGCGGAAGCAGCAGGAGGGGATGGCACGGAGGTGAAGGGAGGGTTCCCGCACTGGGTGGCACAGCCATATGTGCGGCCGCTGCCTGCTCCTCCGCCGAACCAAGTAGAGGGTCAGTGACAAATAGGTCTCCTTTTGAGAGAATATTCGTTGATAGAGTTTGCCCGCAGGAGCTTCGGTGACTGTGACGAAGCGTCCACACTGGGAACAGACACCCGAGCCTGCAGGCATTGATGAAGTCAAACGAGCTAGACACGATGCAGGACAGGCTCGAGTCTTGGCTAGAGCGGCCGCATAGTGCTGTGTGTGTCAGTCCCTTCAAGGCTTATGTGCGCAGTTTAGGGAACCGCATTTTGAAACTGCGAAGGATCTTTGTTCCTTTGCAAGTTGCGCTGGCAGCGCTAGGACGCCGAACTGAATCTTCATACCAAAACACCCATGACTATATCTCGATATCAACCCCACTATAATTGATTCTGGATGAATAACCTTCAGAGTGGATGCTGACTACAGTACTATCCGATCCAACCCTGCATATTGGTTGACCTAGGCAATATACTTGTTGAGCCAGTCAAACTGCCGGAATATAAGTTACCTCACGCTCACTCTTCTCTTGCGTGGTCTATACTGAGAATCTCAATCTCATCAAATTCCTGCGAATATGTGATGGAAGGGCGCACGAATTTTCACTTCGGATGTTGGGATAGCTCTTCAAAGTAAAATCAACCACTGAACGGATACATCACCAAAGAAGCCGGACGTAATGGCACCTTCTGCACCACGAGGATGGTCTAAATATCCTGGTTGTCGTTCTCCTGATAGGCCACGCGACAACAGTCTGCAAGCAACAAAGGGTACCTCACCTCACCCACCTTGTGTCTGGTGCATCACGAGTCAAACCAGAGCTCGGGTGCTTTGACACCACTTGCTCTCCCTGCACCATTACTCGCGTTCTTGGCCAAATATCGCAACTGGGCTTGCTCACTGACAGGAATTACTGTATTTGATGCGTCGACGTCACACTTGTTGCAAGATCTTGTATACGGAGCTGAAGGGGAGGTGAGTTGTGACTAAGGAGGCGCTGTCTGTAGTCCGTATATCTGATTCTCTGTAGGGGGGGATGTACTGAGAGCGCTCCAATGGCCTTGACTCTCCTCCGTTTAATCATGTGTTTTTGTGAATTTGCATCCGCTGTTGTATCAGCGAGCGCTGCCCCACACATGGGCGCATTCGGCTTGTCCTCTGAAGGACAAGCGAGCATTTCTCATTGTCTTACGCCTTAGGTGGTCGCCCCACCCTAGTGTTTTCCAACCTCTAACCTACACCTGTCTGTCTCCGTAGTATTATTGACCCTGGGGGCACAAAATTTGTCATTCAGCAGTGGCTCTGCACGGCAACTGTCACGGGCCTTAATCATTTCAACCTCCGCTCGGGATCGGCTGCGCACAAGACACGTGCTACAATTCAACTGACTGAGCCCAACTGCGGCTTTCATCTCGCCACACAAGTATTCTGGAAAAAGTATTATAGACTACGTTATAAAAGACATAGCAGTGATTGAGGGAAAACTGGGCAGGAAATATGCGGTGTTGTTCGATGGAGGGCACATTCTATGCGCTAGCTCAACCCCTGCACTAGTGCGAATTCATACTAGTGCAGCTAAAGCTGGTTTTAGTGTACTTTAGTCTGGTACCTCAAACCTGGATAGTCGTTTATATATATACTGTACTGTAACTACCGCTGTACTGTAGTTTCGGCCCCTCAGTTTTTCGTGCTCGCAACGCGAGTGGATACCAAGGTGAGCATTCTCCGGTTCGTTTCCAATCATCCGCACGCGAACCTGCCAGCACATGGCGTAGTAAGCTTTGCCTCATGATTGCATAGCTCTATATAAATATGCACGTTAATTATCGTGTATACTCAGCAACCTCATCCGTATAGGACCGATCCCCACGTGCTGGCCTCGAACTCAAATACAGCAGCTCTAGCATCACCTCCTCAAAGGCACGCATCCACGGCTGACATGTCTGAGGATTCTACGTGAGCACTCTGGTTGTCATCCTTTTTTGGAGTGCCCTTTTAAAGAGGTGATGCCAGCGCCTTGCTGCTGAAAATAGTCGGTGGCGATGAAGAGCCACAAATTACAAGGCATCACGAGTAGACTGTCATTTACCTTTTTCCATATCCAGCAACTGAGGAACGTTCACAGCGTCTACCCAGCAATTGACCCATCACATCTCATTGCTCAGCAAGCATTCCAAGGCAAATGTGTCATTGTGACAGGGGCATCGCGAGGCATTGGCGGAGGTGCCGCACTGACGTTTGCCCGCGCAGGCGCTTCGGTGGTGTTAGTGGCGCGGAACGAACTTCAGCTGACAGAGATGGAAACACGGATCCTGGAGGAGGTGCCAAAGGCGCAACTGCTGAAAATCGCGATGGATGTGAAGGACCCGACGAATGCTGAGGCGGCCGTTGCACGGACGGTTGAACTGTTCGGCAGCATCGATGTGCTTGTGGCAGCTGCTGGCAGGATGCGTCCGGCGAATGCTGGTGGGCCCCGCATTACTACTAATCGACGTCGAGGTTGACTTGTTCTTGATGTAAGCCATCTCGCAGACAGACCCAGATGAATGGTGGAAGACCGTAGAAGTAAATCTCCGAGGAGTATTTAACTTTGTCCGGTAAGTTTTGGAGCCTTTCTGGAGAGGCTGGCGTTGTTAACGGGTTAACGATCGGGAAGGTATGCAGTGCCGCACCTCGAAAAGTCACGGGGGAGCATCATCGCGGTGTCTTCCATATCGTCGCAACTTCGTATCCCCACCGGGAGTGATTATTCAGTCTCGAAACATGCACTTACACGCTTTATGGAATTCATTCCTATGGGTAGGCTGTCTTCCATACTTTCTAACACTCGAGGGCCTATTAGTTGAGGATGACGGTACAGAGCACCCAAACGTGCGGGCGTTCCCAATTCACCCAGGCGCAATTTTCACAGACCTCGCGAGGAACAGTGGCTTCCCGGCCGAGTGTTTCCCCGATAAAGTGGAGTTGGCATCTGCACTTATCTTGCACTTGGCAGCCGGGAAAGCAGATTGGTTGAGCGGACGGTGCGTACCCTTCTGCTCCCACCTCTGTGCATGTTGTAAATCTCTGTTCATGCTCCAACGAAGGTACGTTTCTGCTTGTTGGGATATCACAGAGTTGGAGAGAGATTGGAAAGAAAAGGTGGAAAGGAAGCGCGCGCTGGTGAATAGGCTCCACCTTCCTGAGTGATACGGTCACGTGATAGCATATATAAGTAAAATGGCAATGCATTTCATGGTGTCGCATAGTCATCGGTGGACACCTTTCCGCTAGCAATGACATCACCCTGTGGAATACAAGTTGGCGTGGTGACGTCGTCTCTCTTTGCGTTTTCGTTTATTTAGCCACGGGCAGACTTTCCACGCTCCTCATCCTTGCCTAACAATGTCTCTCCCGAGTGCAGCCAAAGATACCTCCGAGCATCCTGCTAAGAACTCTGTCTCCGTTCCCGTCAACAAGCAAGAAAAGGCCGCCGATGTGGACCGCAAAGTACTACCGTTTCTCACCCGTTCTTACTCTTACTGATCCCCTCTACCTTCCTCAGCTCCGATTCTATGGCGTCGTAGAAGCTTTTCGCCAAGGGCGTTATCCTTCCAACCAACAGATCGATACCGCCTTGAGCTATGTCCTCGCTCACTCTCCGGTTGATCAGGAACAGCTTTCTCCGGAGGGCCGTAAGCTTATTCGAGACTGCCGCGACATCATCGAGACTGCCCGCCTCATTGTCCAGGAGAAGAACGCAGACGAATTGTTCCAGGACTTCATGTGGAACACCAACAGTGTAGACCTTAGTAATGCGAACAAGGATCCTAATGACATACTTCCCGTCGACAAATTGAAAGTACAAGATGATAGCCGCCAAGGCATGAGTCTTCCTTTCATCGTGGCTCCAATTCTTTTCTTACCCCAATGACGCAGCTGCCCGTCATCTACGCACCCTAGGCAATCTCATTGCGACGAATTCCGAAGTCCGCAAAATCCTTTCTGATTTCTCCGTCATCGGTCGTGACATCCTGGCTCGTACTGCCTCTCATGCGGCCGAGAATATTCGCCCTGAACAGGATGCCCTTACGAGCATTGACCGACCTGCTCCCTCCGACCAATTTGAAACAACTGGCGGTTATCAATCTGCAGGGCAACGACAAGGTGCACACGAGGAGCACGAGCTTGCACAGTACACAGCGTCCAGTGAGGCCAGGGCTGTTATCCAGTATGCTCTCGGTCCAAACCTTCCTGTAAATAGGTTAAACTGATTTGTCAGAGATGCAAGTGATACCGACGTCGACGCCGACACAAAGAGATCCGGCCTTGCAGGTCGTTTACAGAATTTTAAGGTAAGCATCGGGCCAGAGTCGAGGCATAGTTCCATACACTCAAACTCGTCGATCAGGATGGTTTGTCCGATCGTGTTCCCAAAGAGCGTAAGGATGCTGTGTACGAGAAAATTGACCAAGGTCGCAAAGTTCTCGTGGAAGAATACTTTCCCGAGGATCGACGCGAGCAATTCATATACCGCAGTAAGAAGGTAATGTAACTAATCTTTGCGGACCTTTAAGATGTTTATCTCTCGTCGAAGGCCATTCTAGAGTGTCAAAAACACGACGACTATCAAGAGAGCATTCGTTGGCTTTTAGGTATATTTGAGGAGTATGGCAAACATGGGAGGCACATCGCTGGGGTGGGGAAGGAGGCGGGAACTCAAGTCGCAGGTGTATGTTGGATGTCGAAGATTCTGATTATTACTGATCTTTGCGTCACGTAGGATGACGTCTTCCGGACCTCAACAACTCAGATCCGTACGCTACTTGAGCGCTTCGCTAATGGCAACAGTATGGACACCATCATCGATGCGATAAATAAGCTTATCGACGATGCCAAGAACGATGAAGAGTTTCGTCGGTGGTTCCAAACTGTCGATGCCTATGCGCGCAATGTTCTGTTAGAGCCTGGCTACGTTCTTGAGCCAAGGTGCAACTCTGAAGGTCGTCAGGTCCGCGATTCCGGCCGCAGATTTTACGATGAGAAGTATAAAGCCCACTTCGACCGTCTGTTCGATTCGATTGGTACTTGGTTCAGTGCCATGGGTGAAGATCCTCTCAACAGACGCTTTGCCGACGATTGGGCACGCCTCACTCGTGATTTGCTTTTCGACAGCGAGGGCAGTCTCAAGTTCAAGCCGGATCTCTGGATGGATATCCGGAAGGTTATCTTACCCTCAATTGTCGATCGTGTACGTTCTTTGCTTTGTTCCGGTGTTGATAAGCTGCCTGACTTCTGCCGCAGGTCGGACACATTCCCATCCCTCGTATCGAGTATACAGACGAGTCCCTGGACCTTGTGGTCGAAAACCTCACTCTCCAGGGTCGTAACCTGTTCCCGAACATTGTGTCGATTGAGGCGCACAACTTCATGAAATTTTCGCCCTACAGCACAATCAACGACATTAGCCATCACGAGTTAACACTTACGCTTGGGCATATTCAAGCAGACATGCGCGACGTCGCCTTTTACTTCCGCAAGAAAACTGGCATACCAAAGTTAACCGATTCAGGACTGGCTGACGTACTACTCGGCGGCCATGGGCTCACAGTTCGTATGCTCTTTCCCATCCTTCTCACGCTAACAGCGTACAGGCTACTATTCACCTTGTCTCCGCGGATAAAGACAAGTCGTCTGTCTTCAACGTGAAGAGTGTCCGCGTAAAGGTCGACTCGCTCAAATTTTCTATCCGTGACTCAAAACATGACATTCTTTATAAAACCCTCCGTCCGTTAGCGACGGGTTTGATCAAGAAGCAAATTCAAAAAGTGGTCACAGACGCTATTACAACTGGTATGGAGTATGTCGATGGCCAGCTTGTCGCGGTACGTGACCGTGTGAGCGAGGCGCGTGCTTCCTCAGATAGTTCGAGTACGGATGTTCTACGTGCTGTGTTCCAAGGCAGGAAGGAGGATGGTGACGAGTCTATAAGCTCGAGGAATGAGCGCAAGAGCCAGTTCAAAGTGGTTGCCAAGCGTAACTCTGCTATTTTGCCTGAGCATGGCCATCCTTCCGGCTGGGCGACCAAGGCCCAAGAACGCGCGGAAGCTGCCACAGCTGGCGAAAGTTGGCACTCAAATGCGTGCGTCTCATTCCCTCTTCACTTTACAGAAATTACTCAACGCACTCAACTATGATAATATAGGTTTACGATTATTTGACGTTTCTATGAGTCTTAAGATTGAAGGCTTGAAGCTTTTAAGGACTTTGGTTGTTACTATCACCGTTCCAATGTAGTATGTGTTTCACTAGCCATTTATCTTACACACGCGTATTTGTCTCTCATAGCGAGACGAGCTTTGTAATGGAGTAATACCGTTTTCAGGGTGAGTGTTGAATGCATATTGCATCGCTGGCGAGGAGTTGAGCGACAAAGGGGGGTGTGAGTAATGTAGTAATAGGAATGTAGCAATGTAGTTTCCACGTCATCTTGTTGACAAGAGGTCTGCTTACATCTGACTATCATTGTTGGACATAAACCCTTGGCACATTCAAGACATCATAGCCAAGTGGTTACGGCGATAGATTAGAAATCTATTTCCCTTTGGGAGCGCAGGTTCGAATCCTGCTGGTGTCGTTCTGTTTTTTGTTTCGGTGCCTGCGGTTATTCCCTGCGCGGGGGTACACATCTAACTCTCACCCAGGATCTGCTGCGCCATGAATGGCACACACGCGACCATAACGATAGATATCGTGAGTCTGTTCCTTTTATACGACGATGGTGGCAATTACAAAACTCCCTAATTCACGCATAGGTCCTTGATCGCCAGAACACTCGTGAGGTTTTGTGCGCCCTCCTCCATGCGATTCTTTTTCACCGCCTCTTCGGGACAATCAAACCGCAAACATTTGAAGTACTCGATATCACTATGGTGCGTCCATTCGATTGACACCACCGCCTTCTTCCTATCCTCACCTCGGAGGTGCATGAGTGGTAGCCTGGAGTCGCCGATCCAACCATGGAACGCCTCGTTGAGGAGAAGGTAGATACATTCTGGAAGGGTTTAGAGAACGTTGCACTCAAGCGGGGAGAGGTTTGTTGGAGACGGTGTTAACGTGACTGTTGACTCACATTGTCTAAGATCTCAGTCACACTGTCGAAAAAGGATCAAAAGAAGGCGTGGCTTGGGATCACTACGTATGAAGTGTGTAATTCACTTCTTGGGGTTTACCGTACTGCCACTAACTTAATCTTCTCCTGAGCACAGGAGGAAGTTGCATGGGAGCAGTGGTGCGTGTAATGCCGAGCCACAGCCCATACACTATTCGCCATTCGCCAACAATCTTGACCAGGATTATCAACGCAGAGATACGTCAACCAAAGTCCGAACGAGGTACAGCGCACATCTCAGTTCCTCAAACAAGGATGCATTAACTTACTCGTTGGTCCAGAGCGGCAGCAGTTCAACCTGAACCTCGCAACGACACTATCGAAGAGCCTGCGCACTATGCTCTCGCACACGTCTTCCGAGCAAGGTCGGGGTGCTGTGCCTCCCATCACAAACTCTGAAGTGTCGCCTTTCCCTCTTAAAATCTCTGTGCGTGTCGGCGGCGTCGAGCTTGGATGAGAATTTGAGCTTTGCGTCGCCGGCTCTGTTCGTCGGAATCAGCTGGCAGGACGCACGGTCGCTGGGGAGTATCGCTACTTTGCATGCAGACTGCTGCTGCGTACCAGGAGTCTGCCTTTGAATCAAGCTATGGAGCTGTGAACAGCCGGGGAAGTAGATCCGTAAACTAGAAAAGTTGTCGAGCGTAGTCCAGCAACGGAATGAGTATCACATAGGCATTGTTATGCCTCAGACAACTCACGAAGTCGGCCTTAACAGTAGCCAACCTATCTTTAGCATAAATACAATACAGTACTATCCCCTATCTGTACTTGTTTCGTACACGCACCATCTCAGCACATATCAAGGCTCACAAAGTTCCAACATCCAAGTTCGATATTCAAGCTCTACCATCAGGAGATTATAACGAACCTGGCGCCTGTAGCCTGGCTGGCGTGTGTTCCTGTATCATACATGCGCTACTAGTCCTTCAAGGCGAAGTGTAAACCTTTAGGGGTAGTTGACGCTTGCGGCTTTCATAAGGTCTGCCACCTCAACATCTACGAGTATGGATCAGATGAGGAGATATTGTCGACCGGCCAAGACGTACGGTCCTCTGTGTGTCTCATTCTAGATAGATATGAGCATGTTATACCTAGTGTTGGGACCACATTCAGCAACCTATGTGTGTTTAGGCAATAAAGATGCATGCCAGATCCCAAAATCAGGTCTCCACCAAGCTGCGAAATCTTTCCTTGCTTTCCGATGTGTGATGGACTCTTGAAAGGGCCACGCTACCAGGATAGGTAAGTACTCAAGATGCGTGCCGCAAAACCTGTGGGGGGGGGGTACCCAGATGCTCCACAGAGTGCCACTGAGGAGACCACGCTTAAGGTAACTTGGTTTCTCCTTCCCTTTTGGTGTCGTTTGAAGGTTTGAGATCATACCAAGAGTGTTGTAAAGCTTCATGTCTGGGTTAGCATATATCTCTCCCTTAAAACCATTGTCTTCTGCGCGGGCGGAGAAGAGCGTGGTTAGTACAAGAAGGGGCTCATGAGGGGCAAATACGCACTCTTGTAATCCTCAATTAGCTTCCAGTCTCCACATCCTACCAGAGCTATCTCTGTACAGGCTTGCCTTAGGGCATCCTCTCGAACGGTGGCGAGCTGGGCAACATATTGCTGCGATACGCATATGCACATTATGAACTCTAACTTGGCCAATTAGACGAGGACGTACCATGCAGCTCTACAGTTCATCACACATTAGACAGTCAGGGTGTATGTATCCACTAAGGCCACGATATCTTACACCACAGAAAAAATGACCTTCAAACAAACAGAGTCGTCAGGTAGGAATGTGTATGATTATGCGGCGGAGGTTGTGCGCACGGATAAATACCACAATCGTTTTCTGCTCAGCAAATATGTCTCCAAAGCGGACTTCGGCTCCACGGCTATTGAATACCTGGATATCTGCAGCAGTTTCTAATGCTTTTGGGTCAATTGTTGGTCGGTTCTGCTCAAGGTAAGTAGACATGATAGTGAAATTCGGAAGTCAAGAGAAAAGGGCTCCGCCACGTGTCCGAGTCCCCCTGTGTGGCGCATTACTAGTAAACGTGGGTTTCGCAGGACGCCGTCGATGAACCGATACCCATCCTTTGGGTATAAAACGATACCTCAGAAAAACGGCAAGGTTCAAACCATTGGGAATTAGGGCAACCTCCAAGAGTGAAGCTTTTCCTTGGTACTCAACGGTATGTTCAGCATTCAGTCCATTTCCCAGCCTAGATCCCCCGTGCTAGGATTGCACAGCGGTTTACTGCGAACGAATCATTGTCTCACTTGAAATGGATAAATACTCTTCCATCCGCGACCAATCTGAGGGCTCAGGTCCTCCCAAGGACGTGGGGTTACCTGACTCGCTCCGCAGTGCAACTCGGAGGCTTCGCTTTCCTCCGTCATATGTCGTCGTTGGCGTCTACCGTCTCCTGTCAGATAAGGCACTCTTCTTTCCTGCCTGGCAGAAATGTCGAAGTGGTTTCTTGAAGGGTATAGCTGTAGGTAGTATCTGGGTGCGTAGTCATGTTTCCAAATTGGCTGTCAACAGAGGGTTAACCGTACCGAATATACATAGTCATTCCTAACCTTTTCGGTTCAGCGTGGGCTTATCAGGACCTTCTGGATAAAGTACATGAACTCATTCGTTATTCTCTCTTTATACTTATTGGTGCCCTATCCATCAGCTCCCCTAATGTTATTGGCCACGCAAACGACACCATCCTAGGGTATAGGCCACCGTTCAACTTGGCAACATGTTCGCATTCTCTGCTTTTTTCCATTTATCCCACCTTACTGATTGTACCCTATTCTGTTTAGGGGCTACACTTGTACTGTTGTCATCCCAACTTACCTTCATATTCAAGTTCTTTCTATCACACAATCTTCGCGTTGCACGCAAGCATGCATGGGACCAGACTATTGCATCACGTGGTAAAGGGCCCGCGTTCTGGCAACCATATATTGAAGAATGGGATTTGCCACCAAAGATCGATGTCAACCAGTGGGTGGGACTCGAAAAAGTAAAGAGCAAGGCTCTAAGGTTTGCTATCAAACATTGTGCGTCAGCGTGTAGTTTGTTTCAAGACATATTTTGACGAGGGGCTCACACCAACAGTGATATTAATTCCACTGCATGTCATCCCAGTTGCTGGGTTAATTGTTGTGGCTACATTCAAGGCGCTTGACACTGCTCAGTATCTTCACAAACCAGTCAGTCTGTGCCTTTTGTGCGTGTCACTACTTTATTAACCAATGATATTATGCAGTACTTTCAATCCAAAAAAATGACAAAGGAACAGACTGCTATTTTTATTGCAGAGCATAAGTGGGACTATCAAAGTGAGTTTTGGAGGTTTTATTTGTGTTTGTTTAACAAATACATATATGATGCAGTATTTGGCTTCGCTGCTGCACTTTTAGAAGCTTTACCTTTTGTTGGCTTAGTCTTTTCTATTTCAAATCAAGTTGGAGCTGCAATGTGGGCCCATGGTATTATATTATATTTATTATAATAATTATCTGTGCTGATTATAAATTAGATCTAGAGAAGAGACAGCATTGGTTTGCAGAAAAGAAAAAAAAGTCTTAATTCTAAAAATAAAATGTGTTGTTAAGATTAGCCTAGTAACTCAATTGTATTTTTTGTGTTTTTGTTCTTAGATGGTTAGTTGATTCTAGCAGAGCCTGGCAGAACTGAGAAATAGTAAGATAATTGAATTAGGCCCTATACAGCAATGGGATAATGCTAAGGATAATCCTAATGTTTTACTTTTGGGGTTTTCTGGAGGTTATGGCTTTAGTATATAGGCTTCTGGTTCTTAGGAGTTTTAGACCCTGTACAGCAATGACATTTACACAGGCACATTTACATTAGCATGATGTTTGGGATCTTCTGGGTCACTAGAGTGACAGGAATGTCCAGGGTGACATGATATAATATCAATTTTTTTTTCAGCATTTGCCAGATAGTCACAAAATGTGTATGTGTGATGCATGTGATTCTGAAGAGAAATATGAGAGGGCCAACTACAGTTGACTCCCACACAAGGCATACCCACTTTTTGGTCTGGGCAAAGGTTATGAAGAACAGGGGCACCCTCTATATTTTTTTGTAAATTTCTTGAGACTATTTTCAATACTTTTATGAGCTATAGATAGAAGTGGTATGCATGAGGGAGTTGACTGCACTATTTTATGTAACTATCTTGTGACTGTCCAGCAAACACTGAAAAAGAAACAGAGATTATGTCATATCACCCTGGACATTCCTGTCACTCTAGTGACCCAGAAGATCCTGAATGTCATGCTGATATAAATGTGCCTGTGTAAATATCATTGCTATATAGGGCCTTAGGAAATGAGGGTCTTCCTTGTATAGCTGGGCCAGGTGTCACACTGATTCTAATGTCTGTGTCATGCTAGGATGTCATGTGTCTTAGTGTGAGGGTTTGGTTCTGAGTTTGGACACCTTGTCTAAGTCTGGTTTCTGATATGGGTTAGGGTTTAGAGTTCTGTCTTTAGAACTTGTATGGCTGTGGCTTCTGAATGGTGTGTAGTAGTGCTGGCTATTCTGTTGTCACTCTAGGAAGCGATGTCTAGAGGTGCAACTATATCTTGTATCACACCTAGTTCATTGGTGATTCACGAAGCTTGTGAATGGAAGGGGTTCTGACGTCTGGTAGGAGTGGCTCCTTGGTGCTACAGGTGGTTGTAGTATGCAGTTCTTGTAATTTCACAACCAACCCCATGACTTTCACGTGGCATGTTTGAAGTCTAACAGATCCATCAAGTTGGCAAATCATGTGTCTATGAATGAAAGTTTGGCACAAGTGTAGTTACATTTTGGTATAAAATAATTAGATTTAAATATATTAATTATTCAAAAAAATATGTTGCAATGTACAGATTGTGGATGAGCAGTGTGCATATGGGGAACGCATCAAGACCCATTGAAACACATCTCTTCAGCCCCCCATGTCTTCCCTAATGTCATTGCTGTTGCCCATGCCCTCTCCTATGCCTTCTTCTGATGTTCCTCCATACCGGATGATGCCAGCCTTGAGCACATTGATCCTGCCACCTTATCTGGAATAGGAAGCATCACATACAATTGGGAAACATGGCTATAACCTGGAATGGGAATCTAGGGCAACTTCAATAAATAGCTTACACATGAGCAAGCCGATTGGAGTTGAGATTTGATTATCTAAGACCCGAAGATCTAAAGGACAATAAGTCTATTCAACATGTGAGACATTCTGTTGCACATGTAATGGAACCGGTGGGAAAACATCATACATGAAAAAGACACAGCATGAAAGAAAGATCAACAGTAAGCAGATTGAGGGGGGGTGCCCCTGCGTTGTCCAGATCAAGACATATCCTTACACCAACACTGTATTGGGTAAATACATTCCTGATCACATCCACCCCACTGGTAAAGATAACCTGAAATACATCTGGATCCAGGCTTCCACATGGGAGTTAATAGAGGACTGGGTGCACTATGGGGTGACTGATAAGGAGATCGTGAGTGATCCCCTCTTTGATCTAGACTGATCTAACTGATAATATTCAGAAACACAAATTACATGGATGGTTCAGTGAAGATGAATCGACCACTATATTACAGTGGACCAGATCTGCAGGATCAGAAAGGAGATCCTCAGGGCAGACATCTGGCTCAATCCAAATGATGCACACTCAACGTGGATCTGGGTCAACAGACTTGAATTGCAGGGCAATCTTGTCTATTACAAGGACAAGCAAGATCTTCCCTCTAGAGATCAGATCTCGCTGGTGACTTATTCATACTCTGTATTCAAACAAGATTTCAAAAGGACACATATCAGCACCTTGGTAATGGATTCCTTGGCATTGACGCAACCCATAATGTCACGCAATATAAGGGGATTCTATTATTTACATTAATGGTGCAGGATAATTAGGGCCATGGTGTGTACTGTACTTATTAAATTCATATCATTTTAATTAAAGAAAATCAATCTGTAAAAGGTGTCCTGGTCATGTGGATGCTATCATCCAATGGCATGCATGTAACCGGCCTGGGGTGATGGTTCAACACCATCGCGCCCCTGTAAGTTGCGGAACCAGCCACATAGAGAGTTCGTGCCCCGTTTCATGTCTGTGCCCCGTTTCATATCGATCAGCCTGTGATTTTCTTGAGTGACCTTTGCTATTGGTCGCTATTGTCACAGGGCAGCTTGCACAGGGGCAAGAGAACCGCTGATGGCATGTGAAGATCGTGTTTGACCCCCAGGTGTGGTAGGCCTGTCTGGGCCTGGGGTTGGTAATACAGGTTGGACTTGTAGTCAGCATATGTCAGGGCTTTGTCACCCCCTCAGTCAGCAATCCAGTTAGCCGTATGACCGGAAATGGTCGAGTAGTAGTCATCATGTACCAGTAGTATATGTACGCAAGTGCGTGCAGAGATGAGACTCTAAGTTGAGTCTCCTTGTCCAACAAGAAGTAGTGACTGTTACGCTATTGTCTTGAGGAAAGCTGTGGCTTGTTTCGCTTTCCTAGGTCTATTGTGTTTCCTTCTCTGTGTACCATGCGTTGCTGGTACCCCGAATGTCAACTCTAGCTCTAGTACTATCAACGAGTTGCTAGGAAGTGACGGCAGTTATTTCCCACCAACAGTAGTGGGGGCATCTGCTGAGTTATCCGAGGTTTCATCTGAAACAAGGGATACTGACGACGTCTAAGTGTCACTGCTCTGCCGGTGACATTAGACTTGACATCTTCATCACCACGGCCCCTGAAGAGAGACAATATATCCAACTTCCCATTGACAGGGAACGAGCATTGCAAAATACTGTGGTCTACTGGGAAGACCAAACCTTCCCTTTTCACACATACATGATCCGAGTAGGAGGAACGCAGATCAGAGCAGTTCATCTGCATAACAGACATTGGTATACCCTCAACTGGAGGAACGAAGGAGAGTCTCCATTTCTTGACCAAAGAGTGCGGCGTGTTGATCAATACAATGGACAACATGAAGAGCAGCAGCAAACACGTATGAGGAAGCTCCCACTATTATTAATTGGGACAAAGGCTCTGATAGCTAAGAGGAAGAGAACCTCCTTGACCAACAAATCTGGAATTCGCCTGTCGATTTATCGGCAGCCATTACCACTCTCGCAGACCTATCACTAACAGTCAAACCAGCCACCATTGCCACCATGTCAACTGCAGCAACAGCAGTAACCACAACCCAAGCAGGAGGAAAAACCGGACCACCAACTGGAGGTGGAAGTGGAGGACCAAGCGGAGGTGGAGGTCCTCCAGGAGGCAGTCCACCAGGAGGAGGTGGAGGCGCACCAGGAGGCAGACAACCGCAGCAACCAATCCAAGCAGACGACAAACCAATGGGAGCCCTACCAATGATCTTCGAAGGAGATCAAGCCAAAGCTGAGAGTTTCCTACGAGAACTCTGAGCATATTTCCTCATTAACCACAACGTCCCGTCATTAGCCTCTTTTATTAAACAAGTGGCCATAGCCCTCACTTGCATCAAAGGAATGGAGGTCAATCGATGGACAGAGCAGCAACTAGATTGGCTGGGGATGCTCCAACCAGCAGACGACGCACGCACAGTATGGACAACATTCATGCAGAACTTCGAGAATCGCTTTCTCGATTCGCAAAAAGCGCAGAAAGCATGCATCAGACTGCAAGAGTTAAAAATGAGATGGCCAGAAATAGATGAGTACATCTCTACGTTCAAAAGCATAGCGCATGAAGCTGCTACAACCCGATGGATCAGAATACCATGCAACTATTTCTGCAAGGGTTACCGCGTAGTGTGGGACAGAAAGTGCTAGAAGACACAACCGTCAACACCTATGACTAGATGAAAGCCAAAGCTATTAACGTGACCGCATTGCAGCGAATCATCGATGCCCTGTACATGTGCCCCAACAACAACAACAATGCTAGACGCACCCCATTCCAAAGTAACTGGCAATATCGCACTCAGCGACCGCAGAATCCTCAACCACCGTGACAAGGGTTTAGACAAACCCCCTATAATTCTACCACAGTGCCCAGGCATGGAATAACCAACCAGTACCCATGGATGTAGACCGAACCAGAGCATCTCAAGGAAACTAGCGAGGATGAGGTGGAGGGCAATCCAGGGGAAATGTTGTAAGGACGGATGATCACAGGACTCAAAGAGGGATGCAGGGTACGTGTTTCACTTGTGGACAGCAAGGACACTTTGCTCACGCCTGCCCCACTAAACAGCACTGTGCAAACACACACACTGCCCAGCTCATTGACTGGACTCGTGAAGACAACGAGACCGAATCTAACACTTCGAAAGTGGATCACCTCCACCAACAACTTGAAACGCTCTCACCAGAAGATCAGGAAGAACTGATGAATCATCTCGGAGCAAAGGAAGGAAATTTTTCGGAGGCCTAATCTGTGTGGCCTGGATTAGGAGGACTAGATCAGATAGGATGTATCTCTCTATATGAAAATCCATGCAGCTACGTTTATTCATCCATCTATCCAAGAAGAGGGCTGAAACAATAGCGCTCCTAGACTCAGGGCGACCGAAAACTTCATTAGTTTGCAGTATGCAAAAGAAATGCGATTCCCCATCAAACGACTGGAAAGACCCAGACCAGTCTATAACATAGATGGGACGAGAAATAGAATGAAGATATAGAAACTTATACAGATCTAGAGATGCAGACGGGAGTCAACAGACCTGGTTATGATTCTTCCTTACTGATCTAGGAGAACAGAAGGTCATCCTAGGATACCCATGGTTCGCAGCCACACAGCCAAAGATTGACTGGGTGAGAGGATGGCTCAAAGCGATCAATTGCCCCTCATTCTCCGGACCAAGTTGGCAACCCAGATGCAAATAGGAAGATGCAGAACCAACCCCATGAGGTTGTGAAGCACCCTTAAGATGAGCCAAGAGCATACAAGGGTCCATTCACATGGCCAAACTCGTCATCCCTGCAGCAAAAGGGAAAGGACAAACACTGGCATCAAAACTAGCTGAAGAAGCAGGATCACATAAAGGAAGTGGCAAGATCCAACAAGTATCAGAGACACACTCATGTTTTTCAGCGAAGAAGCCACCCAACAATTCCCCGAACGCACATCTGGGACCACGCAATCGAATTAAAGCCAGAAGCACCATCCTGATACCAGGCAAAGTGTACCAACTTACACAAGAGGAACAGAAGGCGCTATTAGAATTCGTCAAAGAGCAACAAAAGAAAGGCTACATATGCCCCTCGAAGAGCCCCTATGCGGCACCCTTCTTCTTCATCAAGAAAAAGGACGGGAAACTACGCCCAGTAAGACTACGTCGCCTAAATGAGTGGACTATTCGCAACCGTTACCCCTCCCACTGATTCCAGAGTTGATAGCGAAAGTCCAGGAGCAAAACTCTTCACAAAGTTCGATATCCGATGGGGATATAACAATGTCCGCATCAAAAAGGGAGACAATGGAAAGCTGCATTCATCACCAATCAGGTTATTTAACCAACCGTAATGTTCTTCGGACTGACGAACTCCCCAGCGACCTTCCAAACCATGATGAACGGATCTTTGCTGAAGAGATGGCACAGGGATGGCTTATCATTAATGGATGACTCCTCATCGCCACAAAGACGACCCAAGTTCATGAAGAGTGCACTCATAAAGTCTTGGACAAATTGAGACAATATGACTTATACCTCAAACCAGAGAAGTGCATCTTAGCAACAAAAGTAGAATTCTTAGGAGTCATCCTGGAGGATGGCACAGTTCAGATGACCCCGCAAAAGTATGAGGTGTTGCTGACTGGCCTCAACCACAAACTGTCAAAGATGTCCGTAGCTTCCTGGGTTTCACAGGGTTTACCGATACTTCATACCCAATTACTCTCTATAGCATCCCCTGATCCAGCTGACACAAAAAGACACCCCATTCAGGATGGATCACAAATGCAAAGAGCCTCGAACGCTGAAACACTGATGTGTAGCAAGCCCATCCTCGCCAACCCGACTACTCTAAAGCATTCTTTCTCCACAGACGCCTCAGCATATGGCTGGGCGCCTACTCTCACAGGAGGGAGAAATTAACCCACGCACCCAGAAACCCATGCTATGTCCCGTTGCATACTACTCTAACACCTTCACCCCAACAGAACGCAACTATGACATCTACGAAAGAGAATTCCTAGGAGTCCTGAAAGCCCTCAAACGTTTCCGTCCTCATGTAGCAGCTAGAAATACCGTCACCATTCTCACGATCATGCCAACCTGACATACTGGAAAGCCCCTCGAAAGGTCAATCGACGCGTGGCTAGATGGTTCGCAGAGCTTCAGGACTACAACCTAGTCATCAAACATGTGCCAGGAAAAATTCACACCGCCCCTGACATGCTGTCTAGACCACCAGGAGCTGATCATGGCGCTGAAGACAATGCGGACCTAACCCTCCTTCCTCCACTATGTTCATTACCACAGCACGATGCAAGGGACCCCCTGAGCAAGAGTCAAAGAAGCTCAATGAGCAACAAGCAGAGATGGAACTATGGTGCGATTCACAAGATGCGAAAATCCCTGAAGGCTACGTACGAGGGTGGAGGTTGGCAGTGCCAGCAGGATTACAGCTAAGACGCTGACATATTATCCACTTCCATGACTCCTCACAGCAGGACATCCGGTCAAGATAATACCATTCGCCTTGTCAACCAACGCTATTGGTGGCCAGGACTGAACACATGGATAGAAAAATATGTCTGGGGTTGCACGATGCCAACAAACAAAATTGGAGACAAAGAAACAAACACCACTGTATCGCATACCAGGAGATCCACAGATGCTCCCTTTAACATATCGCCCTAGACCTCATTTACCCAACTACCTAAAGCCAATGGGATGGACGCCATCCTCACCATCGTTGATCAAGGTTGTTCCAGAGCTGCCCTGTTCGTCCCATGCAGAACAAGATTACAGGTGAAGGAGTAGCCCACTATATCTCCAACACTTATTCCCATGGTTCGGGTGCCGTCGAAGTGATCTCCGATCGCGATCCCGCTTCACATCCAACTTTTCCAAAGCTCTCACCACTAAGCTGAAGATAGAATGAAACATCAGCACTGCTTCCACCCACAAACCGATGGACTCACCGAACGAAAGAATCAGTGGGTGAGCAGTACCTATGACTCTACACCTCAGCCAGACAAGACGATTGGAAGAACTCCTACCGATCGCAACGTTCGTACACAATCGATGGCCCAATGCCACGACCAAGCTAAGTCCCCATGAAGTCATCCTGGATACGCCCTAGTGTCGCTGAAGAACCTATACCCATCACCAGTAATGAAGCGATGGAAGACAGACACGAACACGCCAAAGCACATAGAGAAGCGCAGTTCATGCCCTCAACGAAGTCGCCAAAGCCACTCCCCCATGCAATATCAAGAAGGGAACAGTTGGCTCAAAGCAAAACACCTGTTGCTCCCTACGCATCTGTCAAGCTCGCCCAAACGTCATGGGCCCTTCAAGGTGTTGAAAGAAATCTCACCTTAGCTTACAAACTGCAGCTACCGGCGCCTGGACCATCCATGACGTGTCCATAGCTCATTACTCACCTGTTACAAAGAAACTGAGGAACATGGGATCAATTACCAACGCCCACCACCAGAAATGATTGATAATGCTGAGGAATATGAAGTGGATCAAATATCAATCACAGGTACCATGGGAGGCGACGTCAGCTCAGTACCTCATCCGTGGAAGGGTTACTCAGCCTCTGACGACACCTGGAACCCGCTGACCAAGTACATGCCCCAGTCTTGTAAGACAATACCACTGACACTCCTCAAAGGAAGGGATCGAGTACAAAAAACTCACAGACATGCATGGGTCAGATCAACCGTCTCTTTCTTTCACCCATTGCAACCCAATGCATCATGTCTTCACCCCTCTCCATCCCATCTTACATCACAGCCAGCCCTAGCGGATGTGAAGAGCCTCTGCCATCCACCAGCATGCAAGCACTGCTGGCAAGGAACCAGAGTCACTCGTCGTTCCCATGGAGGTGGTGGCCTCGTCGCCGAATTCAGTGAGTTCCAGCTCTCTCCACAAACCGTCCACGCTGCTCTCAAAGGGAACAGCCCCACCAAGGAACAGCTCGTCCTCATCGCGCAAGGCTTGGCAAGCATTGTGCAAAAAACGAGGAGGTATCAAAACACAACAGGAACAGCTCGCAGTACTCAAAGGACAATCTGACAATCTGGCAGAGCTGAGGAATGGCTCGTCTGGAAGCCACATACAAGCACTGGAGGGACGATCAACTCCAGCTGAGAGGAAGATTTGGGGGTACCCGAAGGGTATGAAGAGAACGAAGGGGAGTGCCCGATTTCTTCATTCCAGTCACTGATGGAGCTTACACCATGCATACCCTCGCGTTGTATGTCAAACGCGAGGGGCAGTACTGCCTTGGCACCTCTGGAAAAGGGGAAGCTGTCTACTGTCACGAGCTCTTCATTCCCAATCGCGCCACCATCATCAAAGAAGGGGAGTACCTCAGTGGTTCTTCAATGCCCTCACTGACCCCAACACCTACGACGCTATGCTGTGTCAAGCCGTCGAACCAGGAGGAGACTGGGGACTGCCACTGAGTTCCAATGCTACCATGAAACCGTCACTGATCTTACAGGACTCCATATCGAAGTCCGGGAGCTGCAGAGTCGCATCGACTCCCTCCACTATCAAGAGGAGCAATGCCGTCGCCGCCTCCTCGCCTCCCACAAATATGAGAGCTACGCTCTCTTCTGCAAACTACAAGATGAGCCCTACTCAAGGGGACAAGCAGCATAGTTCTCGTCCATCCCGAACAGCTCACACCGTGGTGCGGTGTGTTTCTGAACGAGGGTAATGTCACAGGGCGGCTTGCATGGGGCAAGAGAACCGCTGATGGCATGTGAAGATCGCGTTTGACCCCCAGGTGTGGTAGGCCTGTCTGGGCCTGGGGTTGGTAATACAGGTCGGACTTGTAGTCAGTGTATGTCAGGGCTTTGTCACCCCTCAGTCAGCACTCCAGTTAGCCGTATGACCGGAAAACGGTCGAGTAGTAGTCATAGTCATCATGTACCAGTAGTATATGTACGCAAGTGCGTGCAGAGACGAGACTCTAAGTCGAGTCTCCTTGTCCAACAAGAAGTAGTGACTGTTACGCTATTGTCTCAAGGAAAGCTGTGGCTTGTTTCGCTTTCCTAGGTCTATTGTGTCTCATTCTCTGTGTACCACGCGTTGCTGGTACTCCGAATGTCAACTCTAGCTCTAGTACTATCAACGAGTTGCTAGGAAGCGACGGCAGTTATTTCCCACCAGCAGTAGTGGGGGCATCCGCTGAGTTATCCGAGGTTTCATCTGAAACAAGGGATACTGACGATGTCTAAGTGTCACTGCTCTCGCCGGTGACAGCTATTTCCCCCTTTGTGTTTCAGGTATAAATAGGTAGTAGCACTGCCCCTCAGGCCCTAGGCCTGCCCTCAAGTACTATGTACTATATATAGGGGACTCATTACGCCTGGTAGAGGCAAGTTGAGTCTCTTGTCTCAATCTTACAGTGTTCTACTTCATTGTGGGTGGCTACTGAGTCGGAGCTCAGCAAGCAGTAACCCAGACATCGATATCGGCAACACACGTCGACTTCATCTCTATAAGTCTTCTAGGTCACTTCAAGGCCTAGCTAATCGATGTAGTGTGTCTTTTGTTGCTGTCAAACCTTTGGCAGTGACACAATGGCACACAAGTGACAATCCAATTTTTTTTAAATCTTATCAAGGCATAGAGCCCTGACTTTACACCCTCTATTTTCATGACAGATCGTGATCAAGCGCAAGTGAATGCAATTCGCACAACATTCCCTAAGTGCCAGGTATTCTATTGCTGGTGGCACGTGCTCCGGGCAATCTGGACTCATTTCAATATGAAGGAATTTCCGGTTTTTGGACACTTATCCAAAAGTGGGTTCATGTAACTGATGACAATGAATTTAATGCTTGTTGGACTCAGATCCAGGAGGATACTGAGGTTCCCAAGAGTGTTGCTGAGTATATTGCCCAGGAATGGCTTCCCCATAAAAAAATATGGTCTGCAACATCACGCCAAAATCACACTATATTTGAAGAGGGTGATACTAACATGCTATTGGAAGCGTATGTTAGCAGTCTTTTTTATTTATTTTTAAATTCTAATATTCTATCAAAGATATCACCATGTGCTAAAAAGCATATGGCTTGAAGGAAAAAGAAATCAGCACATGGATCATCTGATCCACACACTGATAATAGAATTCCTCCCGCACATTGAGATCCACCATAAGCGGCAAACGTTGGGGATAGAGGGCTTGGACTTATCCGAGAAGTGCTGCTGACAATTCTGGTGTGGGCCCCTGAGACACCTGTCACTAAAATCCAAAAGATTGATGATTTGCACTTTGAAGTGCAATCCTCAGATCCAGATAAGTATTATCAAATTAATTTGGTCACTACAACTTGCAGTTGTAGTGACTTCCCTCATATACACCTCTGCAAGCATGTGGTGGCAGTAAAGCACTTTTTTAGGGGAGCTGATCTTGGACCCCAATCACTTGGCAATGTGGGCGCACATGCAACGCATGCAACACTGGACTCACCAGTCCAGAAGGATGGTAGTGGCAGCAGCACAGATGACAGCACCACCACTTCCATTATTTTGGCAGCCAATGATATGATTGATTTATCTCAAAGGCTTTTGGAGATGGTTATGAAAGCACCAAGCAATCCAGATCTTGCAAAATCCATCAAGAAGATCCACTCTCAGCTCCAGGAACTTGTATTCTCAGCAATGGTGGCTGGGAATAGTTCCTCCTTCCCAGAAAAAGAAACTGGTATCAGCCCGAACCAGTGCACTTAGCTGGAGACAGCCACGTGGATGGGGGTAAAGCAAGTTAGCAGGTGCGGTAAAGTTGACAGCGCGCTTACAGCCCAGCATATCGGCAAGCCCAACCATAAGCACGCTGCCAATAATAACCCATATGGGGCTGGAGAACAATCTGGGAAATGTGCAAAGCCCAATGCGTGCTCTACTGCTGCCAACATTTGGGAGCGTGCGTGTGTAGCAGAGGGATGGGCCATCAAAGTAGAACCCCTGCCCGCATTGCTTCCCCTGCCTGCATTGCTTCCCCTGCCTGCATTGCTTCCCCTGCCTGCATTGCTTCCCCTGCCCATGTCGCTTCCCCCATCTGCATCGCTTCCCCCATCCACATCGCTTCCCATGCCCAGCCCATATGCACCCACTTAGATGTACCCCTATTATCCCTATCCATCCCAGCTGACTTCCCATTCTCCATATTATCTGACTTACTCATCTCCACCACACATGTAGCTTAGATAATTTAAATAAGATAAGATATTATATTATTTGAATGTGAGACTCTGTTACATAAACTACTTGTGAGCGCGTGACTTGGCCGCATTCTGGGAACATGTCCTTTGGTTGCAACCCAGATGTGGAGCTCAATTGGTCATGTGAAAGTTACGGGGTTGGTTGTGAAATTAGGCCAACTGTAGTATGCAACACATGTTATAGAGGTTGTAGTATGCAACTTGTTTGTATAGATGACTAGAGTTCCATTACTAGTGGCCTTCAGGTTTGGGTTCTGGGTGGGAAAGACAGCATCTTTCTGTCTAAGTTTGTTCAGAGTTTCAAGTGAAGAGCAAATATAGCTCTAAGTTGATTGAGCAGGCCTTTAGGTACTTTCTAAGGTGCAAGGGGATGGTTCTGATGGTTCTTAAGCTTTGAGTTCACAAGGGATGACCTAGAAGTCCAGTATTATATAAGAGACTAAGCTTAAGGCTTTGATCTCACTTTGGGGGGCTTTTATAGGCCCTGTGGCTACTGTACAGTAAGTATATATGACTAAGTAGAAGGATGATGTGTCTCTAAGGCATCGTACTAAGCATATATGCTACAAGGTAGTAAGCATATATGACTAAGTAAGTGATGATGTGTCTAGGTGGCATCCTACTATGTCATGCCCAGGGTAGGTGTGTTGGCGTTCTTAATGTAGTTCTAGTGGTTCTGCTAATCGCTTTAGCCTTCTTTGTCCAAGAAGGTTTTGGTTGATGTTGATGGTCATCTTCTGTGGGAGTCAGCCTACTTTAGGCTTAAAGTGGACGGTGTAGTGATGGCGAGCAGTGGTGCTCAGGAGGGATAGGAGTAGGAGGTTGGTGACGAGGAGGACAAGGCATTAGAAGACAAGAGAGAGGAAAAGACAGGTTATGTCTCTCTGTACTGGTGTTTGACTTGTGGTTCAATGACTGAGATATGAGTGAAGGATTGCCTTGCAATCCTGAGTGATTCGGTTTGGTTTCTGGAGTGAAGAATCCATGTAGTGGATTCTGAGTGACCGATTTCATTTGGCCTAAGTCTGTCTAGGCTTGAACCAAAGGGTTCCAGCTCATATGGCTTTCAAGAAGCTTGCATATTCAATGCACTTTCTAATACGTCTAACCCAGTTGACTTTTGCAACTGTGGTTTGGGTCTTTTAAGGATTGGGTCTAAGGGCATCGTCCCTTGACTGAATGTTCTTCTGAGTCACTCCTTGTTCTAAGCTGACTTGTTGGTTTTGAATATTGATGAGGACGCTGTGTTACTAAACTGGCTTGTGTCCTGAGTCTGTCTTGGTTCTTAGTACTAGCCACCTTGGCCTAGTCTTAGTCTTAAGTCTTAAGAGATGAGAACAATGTGATGAAGTGCAGCTGAGGAGGTGGCTCACACAGAGAAAGAACTCTGTAGGAGATGAGACATCTTGCTCACTCCCAAGGGTGTATTTATAGTCCCTATGGTCTACATATGTCCATAAACCCTTAAGGGTGAGTACAGGCATCCACTATATCACATAATTACAATATTTACATATGGATGAGCCCGATGAGTCTGCACATACCCTGAGCCCTCAGAAGGGGTATGCATAAGCGCAGAACCGTACTAAAAGGTCTGTATGTGACTGTAACTAACTGATTGTAAAGACAGTAGGTAAGTGTCAATCTGAAACAGTTTGATCATAGTAATTGGGTCAGATAACAAAAGAGAGTTCTTAGATCGGCCATAAGGGTGTATACATTGTTCTAGGGTATCGTATGTACGTAGGTGTCCATGCAGTCCATGTGCCAATGTGCTCACTAAATCTGTAATTGTCCTGGAGCATTAAGTGCCCCTTGTAATGTCTGGGCCAGTTCTACTGAACCCTGAGTGTGAGACTGTCTGGTCTGGGCATAGCCACACAGAT
>WTXH01000087.1:0-138990 GCA_022376555.1 Russula compacta
ACAGAACTGCCACACTCAGTCCAGCGTGACAAGGACTGAATGGTTGTGAGTGGTGGGGAAGTTTGTTAGTGTGGGAGGATGTTGTTGGGTAGTTTGTTTAGTAGGAGTGGAAGCGTAGTAGTGAGGGTTCACTGCTGTTGTTTGAAGGTAGTTTGGAGGGTGTTTTTATAGCTGGTTGGGTGATTGGGATCGGTGGAATTCACTAAGTAGTTCCAGTGCGTGTAGGTCATTGCTGCTGACCCATGAATTGTCCGATGTAGGGTAGCCTTTCCATTTGACTAGGTATTGCCATTGTCTTTTTCAGCCATGTTTCCTTTCTGCAATGATTTCATCTACTTCATACTCTTCTTCTCCTTCAACAGTTTCAGGTGCTGGGTGCTTGAATGGGATGCCGTACTCCATGGTTTCCATATAGGGCAATAATAGATCCACATGAAACACTGGGTGTATATGCATGTGTGCTGGCAAGTTGAGTTGATAAGCAACCAGAGATGTCTTTTTCTTGATGATGAAGGGTCCTAAGCGTTTCGGTTCCATCTTCTTTGATGGTGCCTTCGTCTTTATGTTTCATGCATCTAGCCAGACTTTGTCTCCAGTCTTGAATGTTCTGACTTGTTTCATTATGGCTGTCTTTTTCTGTAAGGCTTGATGTGCAATTTTCCTTGCTTTGGTTAGTTCCTTGAGTCTGATGTCTACAGCTGGTACTTCTTCATCTCCTTCTGTCCAAATTGCCTGAGGGTTACATCCCATGATTAATTGATGGGGTGTCATGGTGGACTATTGGGACGCTTATGCTTACTAATATTCTTGCCTTATATGTACATATTTCCCACAGCTCAGCTGGAGTCGTCACCACTTCCCCCTCCCTACCTTACCCTACTGTTATTACACTCCTGCCGACCCCTTCTGCTGTTGTGTTGCCTCGGCTCGTTACTAAACTACTTACACTAATATGCCGACGAGTTTCGTGGCCTTACTGCCGCTGAAACATGTCATAGACTGCCGATGACTCCGCCCAGATAATTATGTATAAATACGCTCATAGAAGGGGACCAAAAGCCTTAAGCTTGGTCTCTTGTGAATCCTAGACATTCTCAGAGCCATCCTCCAAGTGATCCGAAGCTTCCCAGCCCCTTTCCCCTCCCACTTGCGCCCTAGAACGTACCCTAGGGTCTGCTAAGCGACTTAGTGACGCGTTTCACTTAATCTACCATATATAGTAAACTGAGTCCCGATTGGGAACTCTTCAAACCCCGACATATACGTTAAGCGCTCAGAAAGGCTTGCCTTTCTTCGCTCCAGACAGACGAAGGTCACTGAGTAATGGACCTCTCAGTGCTCTATAGAATCCCCTATCTGCATCAGAACCCCCAGCAGGAAGGAGCAGCTCCTTCCATTCACGACCTTAGTGGCATACCAACGAACTAAGTGCAATACAAGGCGTATCAGCACTCCAGACATCCCTTCCTTTGGAAACTCATCTTGAGTATCCAAATTGACTCCTTCACATCTAGATCCCCTTCCTCCTTCAGGAGATAGGGAACGACAGCAGCCAGCACTGCCACTACCCACAGCCGTTCTAACAAGGCGTTAGAACTCCACAGAAGATGACCAAGACGACGGTCACCAATGCAGATATCATCCTACACTTACAACAGAAAGACAGAGACAGGCCAGACGCCCTACCCTCATAGCAATAGAACAAACAGCCAAGAAGGCTGCCAGACAGAAACACTGACAGAACCGCCACGCTCCGTCCAGCGTGACATGGGGTCTGTGGCATGTTCCTTCATGTTTCCATGAATTGTGAGCAAATTCCACCACTGGAAGGTATGTAGCCCAGTTGTCTTGTCTTCCATTGACAAAGTGTCTCAGGAATGTTTCAACCCATTGATTCATGCATTCACTTTGTCCATCAGTTCTGGGTGAAACGTGGTACTAAGGTTTTGTTTGGTGCCTATCGCTTTGCATAAGGTTCTTGTGAAATTTCCAGTGAAACGAGGTCTCTGTGGATATGATACATTTGGGGGTTCAAACCAGGGAAAGAGTGCTGAAGGTACAGTTGTGCCACTCCTTCTCGGTGATTTCCTTGTTACAGGTAGGAATTTGACTGCTTTGGAACATCCTTGGTCACAATGGTGAGGATGGTGTCATATCCTTTGGACTTTGGTAATTCTGTTATGAAGTCCATGGACACATATTGGAAAGGTCCTTCTTCTACTGGGGTGTCGAAGTGGTGTAGAGGGGCTTTCGTGGTTCGGATGGTCTTATTTTCTTGACATTTGGTGCATCCTTTGACATATTTTTCAACAAATTCTTGAAGTTTGGGGCCATGGTAGTGTCTTTTGACTAGGTCCAGGTGTTTGAGATCCCTGGGTGGCCACCTGTGGTGCATCGTGTATTTCTTTGAGGGTTTGTTGTCGCTTCTTGTTGTCATTTGGGAGGTAAAGAGTTGAATGAATAGGTTGTCAGGGAGGATGGTAGTTTGTTCATTGTTTACCCCCTCTTCAAGGTCTTTTCTTCATGATAGAAGGTCTGCAATGGTATTTTGTTTTCCTGGAAAGTGATGGATGATGAAGTCATAGTCTGCCAAGTAGTTCATCCATCTTGCTTGTCTAGGTGTTACTTTTTGTGCTGCTTGGAAATATTTCAGGTTGTCATGGTCTGAGCATACTTTGATTTGATGCCTAGCTCCTAGAAGGAAGTGTTTGAAGAATTTAACTGCTGATACTATTGCCAGCAGTTCTCTATCATAGATGTCATAGTTGTGTTCTGCTTGGTTGAGTGACTTTGAAAAGAATGCGACTGGGTGTTGTCCATCTTCAAATTCCTGTGTTAGGGTGGCTCCAATGGCATAGTCTGATGTGTCTGTGTCTAGTGTGAATGGTTTGGTTTGATCAGCATTCCAGAGGATGGGATAGGATGTGAATTTATTCTTGAGGTATTGGAATGCTTCATTGGCTTTTTGACTCCATTCCCATTTCTTGCTCTTCTTTGTTAGTTCATGAAGTGGTCGTGCAATTAGGGAATAATGATCAATGAAGTCTTTGTAGAAGTTCCCAAAGCCTAGGAAGGCCTGAGTTCTTTGACTGTCGTGGGATGGCCAGTCTGTAATTCCTTTGACTTTGACTGGATCCATTTTGACATCCACTTCCTACTAGCATTCCTAGATATTCCACTTCTGTTTTGTGGAAGTCGCACTTCTCTGGTTTGAGATAGAGGTCATTTTCTTGTAAGACCTCTAAGACCTTGATTACTTCTTTGTAGTGGTCTTCCCAAGTTCCATTGGTGGCGATGAGGATGTCATCCATGTAGATGAACATTCCCTTTGGCTAATTGGTCTCTGAAGATGAAGTCCATCATGCTCTGGAAGGTGGCTGGGGCATTCCTCATTCCAAAGTACATTACTTTTGGTTGAAAGAAGCCTCTGTTTGTTTTAAAGGCTGCTTTATGTTGGTCTTCTGGTCGGATGAGGATGTTATTGTACCCCCAATGTACATCAAACTTGGTGAAGTGTTTCTTTCCTGCAAGTCAGGTATTAGGTCTCTAATCAAGGGTAGGGGGTAGTTGTTTGGGATGGTCCATTCATTGAGCTTTCTATAGTCTTGGACTGGTCATAGTTTTCCATCCTTCTTTTTAACAAAGAAGAAGGGGGAGGCATATGGCGATTTGGAAGGTTCAATGTATTTCTTTTCTTGGTGTTCCTTTAGGAACTCTTCCAATGCTTCCTGTTCTTTGGGTGATAGGGGGTAGACTTTACAGTCAAATGATGCTGGAGCATCTGGTTTTAGATCTATAGCATGGTCCCAAGGTTTTGATTCTGGGATTTGCTTGATGCTTCTTCACTGAAGACTTTCTGGAATGGGTGGTATTTTTCGGTACTATTTGATCCCAGGTCTTCTTGTCTTTCTTTTGGCTTCCTGGATCGCTAAGTGTGTAGAGGTGGTGGTTTTCTGGATTTGGGAAAGCACCTTCCATTTGTGAGCATCCAGGTGGATGCCACAATGCTTCCTTCAATGGTTCCTTTCTTCCAATCAATCTTTGGTTCATTAGTGGCTAGGAATGGATATCCTAGGATGATGTTATCATGTCCTAAGTTGGTGACAAAGAAGGGGAATTTTTTTGTGATTCCTTGATGTCAAATTTTGAGTTCTACTTTGTCAGTAATTTTCCCAGCCTGGTTGATGGTTCCATCAAGTTCCTGGCATTCTTGGTTTCTGGAGGGGTACTGTGGGGATTTGGAACTGCTTTATGAGTTTGTGGTGGATGAAATTTTCTGTGGCTCCGCTGTCCACAAGTGCTGTTGCATTGGCCCTTCTGTTCGTAAATGTAGTATTATTTGAGTTTGTACTGATTGAATCTTGGGTACAAATATGTTATTGTGAACAGTGCCCGAATGATGGCCATGTCATTCAGGCGGTCGAAAAATCCACTCCTTTGGCTTGCATTGCATTCATCCATTGCACCTTCTTGTCATGGAGAAGGTGACCATTCTATTAACCATATCTTTGATTTCATCCACTTCTTGAGGTTCTTCTTCGGCCTCTTCCATTTCTTCATCTTCTTCTTCATAGTATTCTTCGTTGCTTTGGACCATCTTAATGTAAGATGGTTTCTGGGGCGGCCTCTTCTTGGTGGGGCACTTCTTGGCCATGTGTCCTTGTTTGCTACATTCAAAGCATCATCCTTCTTCTCTGTGCTTCTTCTTAGCTTCGTCTGTGTCTGCTTTCCTAATGGTATCCACTTGCATAGGAGTACCATTGATGTAAGGGCATCTCTGGGTGAACTGGGGTTTAGGGGGTGTGGCGGCATGGCAGGGTGGTGGTCTTTTAGGTCCCCAGTTTGGCATAGGCCATTTCCCTTCTCCAAAGATCAGGTTCTCTTGCTCCTGTACTTTGGATTCCTTCTGGATGGCCTGGACATATCCATCAAAGGTGGTTAGTCCAGGGTGCATTCTGAGTGTTCATCATCCTAAGCCAGATGGTAGTCCTTGTAAGAACATTTGTAGTGTCCCTGGAGCATCAAGGGCATATCCAGCTTTAGTAGCTAGGTTCCTGAACTGAGCTATATATCCATCTAGGTCGCCTTGTTTCATTCTGAGTTGTTGAAGCATGGTGGTAGCTTTGGTAACCTTGTGGATATCGGTGAAAGCAGCCATAAAAGCTGTTTCAAATTCTGCCCAGTGGACTTCATCTTGCATAGGTATATTGTTGGTGTGGAGCTGATCGCTGAGGTGATCAATGTGTTGGTAGACCCAATCATCACTAGGGGTCCTCTGATGTAGGACAAGGCTAAGGCTGCTCCTTGTATGGGGTGTTCATATTTCATTGTCTTCATTGAGTAGTCTGTAGAGTTTGAACTCCTTTAGGAACTTGTCGCTTCGACTTCTGTCTCCTGTGTATATTTCTGGAGGTGTGCCATTCCATTTTCCGTTGCCTGGGGGATGAGCAGCTTGTGCTCCTGCCTGTTGTGGACCTGGGGGTGGTCCTCCTGAGGTGGTTGAGGTTGTTGAGGTTGTTGGGGTGGTACGTTGGCCATAAAGACTTGTATAGGTGGCTGAGGCGGGGGTGGGTCTGGTTGTTGGTCTGCTGGGGTTATTTGGATCTGTGGCCCAATGTGATAGATGGCTAGAAGGTTAACTTGTTCACCTAGTTGTTCAATGTCTTCTGGGAGGTGTGGTTCTTGTTCTGGGGGTTGTGGAGCTTTGATTTGCTCATGGTGTGCTGGGTTACTTTATGGTATGTGGGGGGTTGGCTTCTTCTGGTGTATGAGGTCTGTCTTCAGATCCTTCACTGGCTGTGTGTTCGTCTCCATTTCCTTCTTCAGAGGAATCATGTGCTTTGCTTCTTGGTTCTCTAGGGGAGTGGAGGTCAGTGGAATGTGTGCAAGGGGTGTGGTTTCTGGCATGGTGGCCTCTAGTTCTGCTGTAGCTACTGCAGGGGTTAGTGTGACTCGCTGAGCTTGGTAATTGGGGTGGTAGGGATCATCTATTGGTGGATATCCTGTTCCTGCTCCTCCGTTTTCAATTCGGTCTTGGTCATATGCCCAAAGAATACTGTTTTTGTCTCTGGTGAGGGTGTACCAGTATCTGCAGATGAATTCAACTGGGTATCTTCTGATTGCACTGGTATTTTCACTGGGGACATCAAGGGTGTATCCTCAATATGTTCCTTGGACTGTCCAATAGATGTTTTGTCCTGTGATGTACTCTGGGAGATTTGGTTCGGTTCTTTGTTCAATGCAGACCCTTGTGCTTCCTTCCCAAGCCTTTGGGTAGACAAGTGGTTCTCTTTGGAATTCTTCCATGTTGACTGATAAGCTTGGTCTAATGTCACCTGGACTGAGCATGGTGGTTCTGTCAATGTTTCTGTCTGGCAGCCTCCTTGGCTGCTCGTTCTCTTTGTCTGGGGGTTAGGTCGTCTGGCCTGTCTCTGTCCCTCTGTTGTATGTGTAGGATGATATCTGGTCAGTGACTGTCATCTTGGTCATCTTCTGTGGAGTTCTAATGCCTTGTTAGAATGGCTGTGGGTAGTGGCAGTGCTGGCTGCTGTTGTCCTCTATCTCCTGAAGGAGGAAGGGGATCTAGATGTGAAGGAGTCGATTTGGATACTTAAGACAGTATCCAAAGGAAGGGATGTCTGGAGTGCTGATACGCCTTGTATTGCACTTAGTTCATTGGTATGCCACTAAGGTCGTGAATGGAAGGAGCTGCTCCTTCCTGCTGGGTTTCTGGTGCAGATGGGGTGGTTCTATAGAGCACTGAGAGGTCCATTACTCAGTGACCTTCATCTGTCTGAAGCGAAGAAAGGCAATGCCTTTCTGAGCGCTTAACGTATGTGTGGAGTTCGAAGAGTTCCCAATCGGGACTCAGTTTACTATATATGGTAGATTAAGTGAAACTGTCACTAAGTTGCTTAGCAGACCCTAGGGTACTTCTAGGGCCAAGTGGGAGGGAAAGGGGCTGTGAAGCTTTGGATCACTTGGAGGATTGCTCTGAGAATGTCTAGGATTCACAAGAGACCAAGCTTAGGGCTTTGGTCCCCTTCTATGAGTGTATTTATGTACAGGTATTTAAGTGGAGTCTCCGGCAGCGATTGACATGTTTCAGTGGCAGTAAGGCCACGAAAACTGTTGGCATATTAGTGTAAGTATTTTAGTAAGGAGCCGAGGCAACACAACAGCAGAATGGGGCAGCAGGAGTGTAATAGAGGGTGAGTAAAGTAAGGTAGGGGAGGTGATGACGACTCCAGCTGGACTGTGAGAAATTCGTATGCATATAGACAAAATATTAGTAATCAAGAGCATGCCAATAGTCCACCATGACAGACATTGTGGTTAATAAGGAAATATGCTCAGAGTTCTCGTAGGAAGCTTTCAGCTTTGGTTCGGTCCCCTTCGAAGATTGTTGGCAGTGCTCCCATTGGTTTGTTGTCTGCTTGGATCAGCTGTTGTGGTTGTCCTCCTCCTGGTGCACCTCCGCCTCCACCTCCCCCTGGTGGTCCGCCTCCTGGAGGACCTCCTCCTCTACTTGGTCCTCCACTTCCTCCTCCTGTTGGTGGTCCAGTTCTTCCTCCTGTTTGAGTTGTTGTTACTGCTGTTGCTGCAGTTGACATAGTGGTGGTTGCAGTCGGGTCAGTCGTTACTGATAGGTCTGCAAGAGCAGTGATGGCTGCTGATAGATTAATAGGTGAGTTTCGGATTTGTTGGTCAAGGGGGTCTTCCTCTTCTTTGCTTTCAGATCCTTCCTCCCAGTTAGTGACAGTAGGGGCTTCTTTGTATGTGTTTACTGCTTCTCCTTCATGTGATCCATTGTATTGGTCAATACATCGTGCTCTATGGTCGAGAAATGGGGACTCTCCTTTGTTTCCCCAATTAAGGGTATACCAATGTTGGTTTTGCAGGTAGACTGCTCTGATTTGTGTTCCTCCTACTCAGATAGCATATGTGTGAAAGGGAAAGGTTTGGTCTTCCCAGTAGACAGCAGTGTTTTGCAATGCTTGTTCCTGATCAATGGGAAGCTGGATATATTGCCTCTCTTCTGGGGCCGTGGTGATGAAAGAAGTCAAGTCTAATGTCACCGGCACAAGCAGTGACACTTAGATGTCGTCAGTACCTCATGTACTGAGTGAGATTACTGAAGACTCAGCCAATGCATCCACTATTCCTGGTGGATAATAGCTAGTATTGCTACCGAGCAACTCGTTGATCGTACTAGAGCTTGGCTGAATGTTTGGGGTACCAGCAACGTGTGGTACACAGAGGATAAAGCACAGAAAGCTTAGGAGAGCGAAACAAGCCACAGCTTCCCCTAGAGGCAATAAAATGACAGTCACTACTCCTATTGGACAAGGAGACTCGACTTAGAGTCTCATCTCTGCACGCACATGCGTACAAATACTACTGGTACAGAACAAGGTACTACTGACTAATCCATGACTTCTGGGAATTCCAGTTAATTGGCCCTGACTCCAGTTGACTAACAGTTACTCCTGCTGACTGAGACACTTACTGATGCTGACTGAGGCTCTACAAATCACGCTGACTATCCTAGGATACTAGCTACTAAGATAGTCCAAAAGTTTGACCAGTATCTTACCAACCCCAGGCCTAGACTAGCCTACCAGTCCTGGGGGTCAAATGCCATCCTCACATGTCATCAGCAGTTCTCTTGCCCTCATGCAAGCCACTCTGTGACAGCCTAGTTAGAATGGCTGTTGGTAGTGGCAGTGCTGGCTGTATTTGTCCTCTGTTTCCTGAAGGAGGAAGGGGATCTAGGTGCAAAGGGGTCAATTTGGATACATAAGACACATATCCAAGGAAGTGATGTCTGGCTTGTATTGCACTTAGTTCATTGGTATGCCACTAAGGTCATGAATGGAAGGAGCTGCTCCTTCATGCTGGGTTGCTAGTGCAGGGTGGGTAGTTCTATAGAGCACTGAGAGGTCTGTTACTCAGTGACCTTTGTCTGTCTGAAGTGAAGAAAGGCAACACCTTTCTGAGCGCTTAACATATGTCACTGCCAAGGGTTTGACAGCAACAATAGACACACTAAGTCGACAAGCTAGGACTCAAAGTGTCCTAGAAGACTTATAGAGAGGAAGTCGACCTGCAAGTCGATGTCGATACCCAGGTTACCACTTGCTGAGCTTCGACTCAGTAGCCACCCGCAATGAAGTAGAACACTGCTAGTATTGAGACAAGAGACTCAACTTGCCTCTACCAGGTGTAATGAGTCCCCTATATATAGTACATAGTACTTGAGGGCAGGCCTAGGGCCTGAAGGGCAGTGTCACTACCTATTTCTACCTGAAACACGAAGAGAACAATAATGACCAATAGCAAAGGTCGCTCAAGAATCACAAGCTGATACATATGAAATGGGGCACGAATATGAAATGGGGTCAGAGTCCTCTATTTGGCCAGTTCCGCAACTTACAGGGGTGCAATGGTGTTGAACCATCACCCCAGGCTGGTTACATCACTCCCTCGCTAGACAGGATGCCCTCATCCTGTTTTCCTCCACCCAGATCACCTCACCAGCTGGGGTCGAAACCACTTGACTCCTACTTGCGGGACTTTCTTCCCAGCTCTTGCTGCAATGAGCCGGTCTTCGCTTGCTTGTTTTGCGGCCTCAGACACCGCCAGATTCACCTGAGCCAGTCGTAGCTCAGCACGCAAGGTATTGACCTCGTGGTCCAGTACGTGGTAGTGGGTAAGTTCGGCGAGGAGGGGCCAGTCATCCAAGTCGATGACGGCCTCTTGGAGGGGGTGGTAGTCAATTTCAGTTCCCCAGAGACGGGCGCAGAACCATGGCGGAAGTGGGGAGAGGGGGAAGTTGTCGAACTCAGGGTGGGCATAGAGTTCGATGATTTGGGCATTGTGGTCGCCCATTGCATTGGCCACCAACCCGGCCACCCGTCCATCATCCAACTGCTTAATGAAAACGGCAGGCTTCTCGCCATCCAGGGTGGTGATGGTGAACTCCAGGAGCCTCCCGTTGTTCTCAACGTATCTGTTGGGGCATAAGAGGGGCTCCCCGTCAATTTGTTGAATCCACGCCTTAAGTTCACGGTTGTCTCTGTTGACCTCCTCAAATTGACGTTTGAGGCATCGTGCCTCATCTTAGAATAGTGCCTCGCGCTGCTGGAGGGTGGAGGTGAGGCCTGTGGCCAGCTGATGGAGCTGGACCAGCCCCAGGTTTTCGTATCTGTCAAGGACGGATCGGACAGTGCCTGGGGAGAGGGGGCCTTCTGTAACCGGCCTGGGGTGATGGTTCAACACCATCGCGCCCCTGTAAGTTGCAGAACTGGCCAAATAGAGGATTCTGACCCCATTTCATGTTCGTGCCCCGTTTCATATGTATCGGCTCGTGATTTCTTGAGCGACCTTTGCTACTGGTCATTATTGTTCTCTCTTGCATTTCAAGTATAAATAGGTAGCACTGCCCCTTCAGGCCCTAGGCCTGCCCTCAAGTACTCTGTACTATATATAGGGGACTCATTACACCTGGTAGAGGCAAGTTGAGTCTCTTGTCTCAATACTAGCAGTGTTCTACTTCATTGTGGGTGGCTACTGAGTTGGAGCTCAGCAAGTGGAAACCTGGGTATCAACATCAACTTGCAGGTCGACTTCTTCTCTACAAGTCTTCTAGGACACTTTGAGTCCTAGCTTATCGGCTTAGTGTGTCTATTGTTGCTGTCAAACCCTTGGCGGTGACATTAGACTCAACTTGTTTTCAATATGGCTAGCAGTTCAAAAGGGACACTGCAGACTACGACCCTCGATTGGGTAGACACCACCGAAGGCAGAAGGAACCACAGGGTTCAGTACATCTCCAAAGAGCATCCAGCTAATCCCACGGATTGGGATATACAGATCATTGTCACAGTAAGAGGCAAAGCACCAACCAACCCGAAACTGGTGTGCATCCATGACAATAGGTGGAAGGAAGTCCATTGGACTGAGGGACGATACACATTGGGAGCAGCAGTCCCACAGCTACATGAATACGACACCGAAGGATCAGAAGCCGATGAACTCCTCGACGAAGAACTAGAGGAACCCAAAGTTGTCTCAGACACAGAGTCAGACGAGGCGGTCAAAGAAATCGACAATGCCTTTAGCAAGATCAAGATCACACTGGTGGAAGAAAAAGCACCAGTATTCCCTACCAGAACCCTCATCCCACTCCAAGGAATACCAACCGATGCCTTACCAGTATTCCCTACCAGAACCCTCACCCCACTCCAAGGAATACCAACCGATGCCTTACCAGCAGGAGCTAGAATCCCTAGCCTCTCACAAGCTATGTCGACACAAACCACCACAGCCACAGCTATTGCCGCACAACCATTGACAACCACCCAAAGCACACCACAGCACATCCAGAATGTCCTCAGACAGGTCCTCAAAAGGTCAGGACCACCAGGAGGGTCCAGATGAGGACCAGGGGGACCAGGAGGACCAGGAGGACCAGGGGGACCAGGAGGACCAGACCCGAACACACCCCAAATACCTGTGGCAGCAGCCGCCGACGTGAAAACCATGGGAGCACTCCCACAAGTCTTCATGGGAGACAGATCAAAAGCCGACGACTTCATTGAAGAAGTAAAAGGATACCTGCGCCTAAATGCAGACATAGCAGGATACAACTCCCCCTTCAAAGAAATCGCCTTCACCCTCACCCTCATCAAGGGAGAAAACACGGCCCAATGGGTCAGAGACATGGGCGAATGGATTGATAGGTTACAAATGCCCCAGGATAACATCCCAGCTCTATGGGATCAGTTCCTTCTGGAATTCAGTCAGCAGTTCCAGGACACCCAAGCAGCCCAACGGGCCAGGAATGAAATACGAGACTGCCGGATGAAGGGGTCGGACTATGACGAGTACATCACCAGGTTTGAAAGCCTGGCAAGAAAGGCAGGGTACACATTGGGAAACGAAGAAACCTACAACATATTCCTACAGGGAATACCAGCATCACTCTTACATGACACCCTCAAACTGCCAATCCCTCTCAACTACCACGACCTTAAGGAAAAGGTCAAAGCCATTGCACAAGGAAAAACCATAATAGATGGCATCCTAAAAAAGACCTTGGGAGCACAATCACCGTTCCAACGGTTCAACAACCCACCCAGGCCACCACCATTTCAGCAAAGGAATTGGCAACCTTGATATAACCAGGGGAATCATCCCCAATACAACTCGACAAATGCACCCCCATCCATGAACAACACCCCAGTACCCATGGACCTATCTAGGGGTCGCACCCCTAATAATTGGAGGGGATGAGGAGGCTGGAGGCAGAGAACGGGACTGCCCGCAAGAGGAAATGTATCAGCCCCAGGATACGAAGCCATGCGATGCTTCAACTGCGGAAAAGAGGGGCACTTTGCCCACGCCTGCCCCGAAAGATGACAACAGCCCCGGAACCCCTATAGACAAAACCCCAGACAAGCCAATCTCATCGACTTCCAAGAAGAGGAAGATCAGGACTACCCAATGGCAGAACCATCGGAAGGAACCTTGGTGGCCACCATGCAAGCACAATTAGAGGGGATGTCCCTTGACGACCAAATAAAACTAGCTAAGGAAATGGGAGTCGCACAGGATTTTCCCTCTGCCTAATCAGATCGGCCCTGCTTAGGCGAATCTATAGCAATAACATGTACATATCAGCAAGGAAATCCATGACAGTCCATTTCTATGCACAATCGATTGCAAAAAGAGCCGAAGGAGTGGCCCTCATAGATTCAGGGGCCACCGAAAACTTCATGAATCTCGACTACGCCAGATGGCTGCGACTCCCCATCAAATGACTGGCAAACCCAAGACCACTATATAACGTCAATGGGACAGAAAACAAAAGCGGGGCCCTCAAGTACTACACCGACTTACAATTCAAAACAGGAGCACAAATGACGAACCAAAGGTTCTTCCTCTCCGACCTAGGAGATCACAAGGCCATCTTTGGATACCCATGGTTCGCTTCCATCCAGCCAAAGATCGATTGGAAGAGAGGGTGGATCGACTTCACCCATCTCCCTATTGTCCTGTCCACCCCAAATGCTGCTAAAGCAGTATATGTACCCCGAACAAAGAACATGCCACGACCCATCAGAAGAAGAACTGACACATACCTCCTGGGGAGAGTAACAATAGGGAGTGCCACAAATGACCCAGAACCGAACAACGCCATACCAGCCGAGTATAGGCGACATAAGAAAGTGTTTAGTGAAGAAGAGTCACAGCAGATGCCCAGCTCAACCGTATGGGACCACGCTATCGAACTACTACCGGGAGCACCCAACACCATGCCAGGAAGACTACTACCCCTCACACAAGAGGAAAAGGCCGAGATGCATAAGTTCGTCCAAGAGCACCTAAAAAGAGGAACTATTCGCATTTCGAAATCACCCTATGCAGCTAACTTCTTCTTCGTGAAGAAGAAGGATGGAAAGCTAAGGCCGGTACAGGACTACTGACCTGTCAACAAGTGGACAAAGAGAAACAGGAATGTCTCACCCTAATCCCACAAGTCGTGGACCGACTCAGCGGATGCACCAAGTTTACAGTGGTAGATGTATGATGGGGATACAACAACATCAGAATCAAGGAAGGGGATGAATGGAAAGCCGCTTTCCTCACACATGAAGGACTATTCGAACCCACAGTCATGTTCTTTGGCCTCACTAATTCCCTGGCAACCTTCCAGATGATGATGAATGCCATATTCCGACAAGAAGTAGGAGAGGGCTGGCTCTCTGTCTACATGGATGACATCGCCATTCACACAGCCAAACGACCACACGAAACGGAGGAACAACACACGGCCAGACACTGAGAATACGTCCACCGAATGCTGGACAAACTGGAACAAAACGATCTCTACCTCAAACCCAAAAAATGCCAATTCGAGAAGGAGGAAATCGAGTATCTAGGAGTCATTGTGGGAAAGGGACACCTCAGAATGAGCCCTAAGAAACTGCAAGGAATTGCGGATTGGTCCCTGCCAAAAGGCCCCACCGAAGTTAGAAGCTTCTTGGGATTCACAGGCTACTACCACTATTTCGTCCCAAACTACTCAAAAATCGCACGACCCCTACTAGAACTAACAAAGAAGACCACACCGTGGCACTGGGGAGAGACACAAATGAGAGCATTTGAAGAACTAAAGACTAGAATGTGTGGCAGCCCGATACTGATCCAACCAGATGTCGAGAAACAGTTCACACTTCATGTCGATGCATCGGCATATGGCGTAGGCGCTGTACTCTCGCAGGAGGGACAGCACGACCTTACACCAACATTGGCCCAACGACACAAGCCCGTTCTACACCCAGTGGCATACTACTTGGCAACATTCACACCCACAGAACGAAACTACGACATCTACAAATGAGAGCTGTTAGCCGTCATGAAAGCACTTGTGTCACAGGGCAGCTTGCACAGGGGCAAGAGAACCGCTGATGACAAGTGAAGGAGGCGTTTTGACCCCCAGGTGTGGTGGACCTGTCTAGGCCTGGGGTTGGTAATACAGGTCGGACTTGTAGTCAGCGTATGTCAGTGGGCTTTGTCACCCCTCAGTCAGCACATTAGTTAGCCGTATGACCGGGAAATGGTCGGATAAGCAGGTAGTAGTCAGCATGTACTAAGTAGTACTTGTACACACGCGCGTACAGGGACTCAACTCTAAGTCGAGTCTCCTTGTCTAACAAGAGTAGTGACTTCCGTGCTATTGTCTCTAGGAAAGCCGTGGCTTGTTTCGCTTTCCTAAGCTTCTTGTGCTTCATTCTTTGTGTACTGCGAGTTGCCGGTACCCTGAACGTCGACTCTAGCTCTAACACGGTCAACGAATCGCTAGAGACTAACGAGAGCTATTTCCCACCAACCGTGGTGGGCGTGTCTGCTGAGTTATCCGACGCCTCTACTAGTATTGCGGATACTGATGACGTCTAAGTGTCACTGCTCTTGCCGGTGACATTAGACTCGACTTCTTTACCACCACGGCCCCTGGAGAGAGACAATACGTCCAACTTCCCATCGATAGGGAATGAGCGCTGCAAAACGCTGCAGTCTACTGGGAAGACCAAACTTTCCCATTTCACGCATACGCAAACCGAGTAGGAGGAACGCAGATCTGAGCAGTTCATCTGCATAACCGACATTGGTACACTCTTAATTGGGGGAACGAAGGAGAGTCCCCGTTTCTTGACCAAAGAGCGCGACGCATTGACCAGTACAACGGACGACACGAAGGAGCAGCAGTAAATACGTACGAGGAAGCCCCTACCATCATCAATTGGAGCGAAGGCTCCGACAGTGAAGAGGAAGAAAGCCCTCTTGACCAGCAAATCTGAAATTCACCTATCGATTTGTCGATAGCCATCACCGCCTTAGCGGATCTATCACTCACAGCCGAACCAACCAATATCGCCACTATGTCGACAGCAGCAACCACAGTAACTACAACACAAGCAGGAGGAAGAACTGGACCACCCACCGGAGGTGGAAGTGGAGGGCCGAGCGGAGGCGGACCACCAGGAGGAGGACAACCACAACTACCAATCCAAGGAGACGACAAACCAATGGGCGCCCTGCCAACGATCTTCGAGGGAGATCGAGCCAAAGCTGAGAGTTTCCTGCGAGAGCTCCGAGCATACTTCCTTGTTAATCACAATGTTCCGTCACTAGCCTCTTTTATCAAGCGAGTGGCTATAGCCCTCACCTGCATCAAGGGGACGGAAGTCAATCGATGGACAGAACAACAACTAGACTGGCTGGGGATGCTCCAACCAGCAGACGACACGCGCGCAGTATGGACAACATTTGTCCAGAACTTCGAAAACCGCTTCCTCGACTCGCAAAAGGCGCAGAAAGCATGTATCAAACTGCAGGAATTGAAAATGAGATGGCCAGAAATAGATGAGTACATCTCTACATTCGAGAGCATAGCGCATGAAGCGGGTTACAACCCAATGGATCAGAATACAATGCAGCTATTTCTGCAAGGACTGCCATGTAGCGTTGGACAGAAAGTACTAGAGGATACGACCGTCAACACCTACGATCAAATGAAAGCCAAGGCCATCAATGTAACCGCATCGCAGCGGATCATCGACGCCTTGTACACACGACCTAATGGCAATAGTAACGCCAGGCGCACCCCATTCCAAAACAACTGGCAGTATCGCACGCAGCAACCACAAAATCCTCGACCACCACAACAAGGGTTCAGACAAACTCCCTACAACTCCACCACAGCACCTAGGGCATGGAACAATCAACCGGTGCCCATGGACGTAGACCGAGCCAGAGCACCTCGAGGAAACTGGCGAGGAAGAGGAGGAGGACCACCCAGAGGAAACGTTGTGAGAACGGACGACCACAGAGCTCAAAGAGGAGCACAGGGTGCGTGTTTCACCTGCGGACAACAAGGACACTTCGCTCGCACCTGTCCCACCAAACAGAATCGCGTAAATACACGCACCGCTCAACTCATTGACTGGATGCCTGAAGATAACGAAACTGAGTCCAACGTCTCGAAGGTAGACCACCTTCACCAACAACTCGAGACGCTTTCGTCCGAGGACCAGGAAGAGCTGATGAATCGCCTTGGAGCAAAGGAGGGAAATTTTTCGGAGGCCTAATCCGTGCGGCCTGGATTAGGAGAATTGGATCAGATCGGATGTACCTTTCTATACGAAAATCTATGCAGTTACGTCTATTCATCCATCTGTCCAAAAAGAGGGCCAAAACAATAGCGCTCCTAGACTCAGGAGCGACCGAAAACTTCATCAACATGCAATATGCAAAAGAAATGAGATTTCCCATCAAGCGATTAGATAGGCCAAGACCAGTCTACAACGTAGATGGGACGAGAAACAAGAACGGAGACATAGAACACTACACAGACCTGGAAATGCAGACGGGGAGTCAGCGGACCTGGTTACATTTCTTCCTTACTGATCTAGGAGAACAAAAGGTCATTCTAGGATATCCGTGGTTCGCAGCCACACAGCTGAAAATCGATTGGGCACGAGGCTGGCTCGAGAGCGACCAATTACCCCTCATTCTTCGAACTAAGCTAGCAACCCAGACACGAATAGGAAAATGTCGAACCACTCCACAAGGTCGCAAAGTACCCCTGAGACGAACCAAGGTCGTACAAGGATCCATTCACATGGCTAAACTCGTCATCCCCGCGACAAAAGGAAAAGGACAGACACTGGCGTCGAAACTAGCGGAGGAAGCAGGATCGCACAAAGGAAGTGGTAAAATCCCAACCAAATATCAGAAACATGCTCATGTCTTCAGCGAAGAAGCCGCCCAGCAATTCCCTGAACCGCGCATCTGGGATCATGCGATCGAGTTGAAACCAGAAGCACCATCTTCGATACTAGGAAAGGTGTATCAACTCACGCAAGAAGAACAGAAGGCACTACTAGAATTCGTCAAAGAGCAACAAATGAAAGGCTACATACGCCCCTCCAAAAGCCCATACGCAGCACCCTTCTTCTTCATCAAAAAGAAGGATGGGAAATTATGCCCAGTACAAGACTATCACCGCTTGAATGAGTGGACTATTCGCAATCGTTACCCCCTTCCACTGATCCCGGAATTGATAGCGAAAGTCCAGGGGGCAAAACTCTTCACGAAGTTCGATATCCAATGGGGATACAATAACGTTCGCATCAAAAGGGGAGACGAATGGAAGGCGGCGTTCATCACTAATCAAGGATTATTTGAACCCACTGTAATGTTCTTTGGACTAACGAACTCACCCACAACCTTCCAAACCATGATGAATGCAATCTTTGCTGAAGAAATGGCACAGGGATGGCTCATCATTTATATGGACGACCTCCTCATTGCCACAAGAGACGACCCCAAATTCCATGAAGAGTGCACCCACAAAGTCTTACACAAATTGAGGCAATACGACCTATACCTCAAACCAGAAAAGTGCATCTTCGAGCAACAAAAGGTAGAATTCCTGGGAGTCATCCTAGAAGACGGCACGATCCAGATGGATCCCGCGAAAGTACGAGGAGTTGCTGACTGGCCCCAACCACAAACAGTCAAAGATGTCCGTGCATTCTTGGGCTTTACGGGTTTTATCAATACTTCATACCCAACTACTCCCTCATAGCACGTCCCTGATCCAACTAACGTGAAAAGACACTCCATTTAGATGGACTCACGACTGCAAAGACGCCCTCGAACGCCTGAAGACATTAATGTGCAGCAAACCCATTCTCCGTCAGCCCGACTATTCCAAAGCTTTCTTTCTCGCCACAGACGCCTCAGCATATGGCGTGGGCGCCGTACTCTCACAGGAGGGAGAAATTAACCCACGCACCCAGAAACCCATGTTATGTCCAGTCGCATACTACTCTAACACCTTCACCCCAACAGAACACAACTACGACATCTACGAAAGAGAATTTCTGGGAGTCTTGAAAGCCCTCAAACACTTCCGCCTGCATGTAGCAGCCACGGAAATACCAGTTACCGTCCTCACCGATCACGCCAACTTGACATACTGGAAGGCCCCTCGAAAGGTCAACCGACGTGTAGCCAGATGGTTCGCAGAGCTTCAAGACTACAATTTAGTCATCAAACACGTGCCCGGAAGAATACACACCGCTCCTGACATGCTGTCTAGACCACCAGGAGCTGATCACGGTACCGAAGACAATACTGATTTAACTCTTCTCCCCCGCCCATGTTCATTACCGCCACGATGACACAGATAGACCCACTAGAGCAACGAGTAAAAGAAGCTCAACAAAAGCAACGAGCGGAAATGGAACTGTGGTGCGACTCACAAGATGTGCGGAAGATCCCTGAAGGCTATGTGTGAGGATGGAGCCTAGCCGTGCCAGCGGGATTACAGCTAAGACGCGACATACTGTCTCGCTTCCACGACTCACCGACAGCAGGGCATCCAGGACGAGACAATACCATCACGCTCGTCAATCAACGTTACTGGTGGCCGGGGCTGAACACATGGGTGGAGAGATACGTCACCGGATGCGCGCAATGCCAACAACACAAAATCCGAATGACGAAGAAAAAAGTTCCAACGTACCGTATACCAGGAGATCTACAGATGCGTCCCTTTAACACCATCGCCCTAGATCTCATCACTCAACTGCCAAAGGCGAACGGAATGGATGCCATCCTCACCATCGTCGACCAAGGCTGCTCTAGAGCGGCTTTATTCGTCCCATGCAAGACAACCATCACCGGCGAAGGAGTAGCTCAGCTGTATCTCCAGCACGTATTTCCATGGTTCGGAGTACCATCGAAAGTGATCTCAGACCGCGACCCCCGCTTTACCTCCAACTTCTCCAAAGCCCTCACCACCAAGCTGAAAATAGAACGAAATATCAGCACGGCCTTCCACCCTCAAACCGACGGACTCACCGAACGGAAGAATCAGTGGGTGGAGCAATACCTCCGACTCTACACTTCAGCCAGACAAGACGACTGGGAAGAGCTCCTACCAATCACACATTTGTACACAACCGATGGCCCAATGCCACGACCAAGATGAGCCCCACGAAGTTATCCTTGGATACCGACCCAGCGCCGTGGAAGAACCCATACCCATCACAAGCAATGAAGCGATGGAAGATAGACATGAACGTGCCAAAGCACACCGAGCAGCAGTGGTCGGAGCTCTCAATGAAATCGCCAAGGCAATTCCCCCAGCACAATATCGGAAGGGGACCAAGTCTGGCTCGAAGCGAAACACCTATCGCTCCCCTACGCCTCTGTCAAACTTGCGCCCAAGTGCCACGGACCCTTCAAAGTACTGAAGGAAATTTCGCCAGTAGCTTACAAACTGGAACTACCGGCAGCCTGGACCATCCATGACGTGTTCCACAGCTCCTTACTCACCCATTACAAAGAAACCGAAGAGCACGGAGCCAATTACCAGCGACCACCACCAGAGATGATTGATAATGCTGAGGAATATGAAGTGGAGCAGATCATCAATCACAGGCACCACAGGAAGCGACGTCAGCTCCAATACCTCATCCGATGGAAGGGTTACTCAGCGTCTGACGATACCTGGGAACCCACTGACCAAGTACACGCCCCAGCATTGGTAAGGCAATATCACAAGCGGCGCCCAACGAATGAAAGGACCGAGTACAAAGAGCCCAGACAGGCAACATGGGCCAAATCAACCGCCTCTCACTTTTCCGCCCATTCGCGACTAAACACAGCATGTCTTCACCCCTCTCCATCCCATCCTACATCACTGCCAGCCCCAGCGGATGTGAAGAACCCTTGCCGATCCCACCGCGAAACCAATCCACTGCCAGTAAGCAGCCAGAACCCCTCGTTGTCCCGATGGAAGTGGTGGCCTCGTCGGCCGAATTCAGTGAGTTTCAGCTTTCCCCGAGGACTGTCCATGCTGCTCTCGAGGGAAACAGCCCCACCAAGGAGCAACTCCTCCTCATCGCACAGGGACTGGCAAGCGTTGTGCGAAAGAACGAGGAAGTATCAAGGCAGAACAGGGACCAGCTCGCAGTACTCAAAGGACGATCCGACGCTCTGGCAGAGCGTGAAGCGAACGCGGCTCGTCTGGAAGCCACCTACAAGCACTGGAGAGACGACCAGCTCACAGCCGACAAAGAAGATATGGGGGTACCCAAAGGGTATGAAGAGAACGAAGGGCGAGTGCCCGATTTCTTCATTCCCATCACGGACGGCACTCACACCATTCACACCCTCGCGGCATACATCAAACGCGAGGGGCAGTACTGTCTCGGCACCTCAGGAAAGGGGGAAGCCGTCTACCGCCAGGAGCTCTTCGCTCCCAATCAAGCCACCATCATCGAAGAGGGGGAGTACCCCCAATGGTTCTTCGACGCCCTCACTGACCCCACCACCTACGATGCTATGCTGCGTCAAGCCGACGAACCAGGAGGGGACTGGGGGACATCCGCTGAGTTCCAGCGCTATCATGAGACCGTTACTGATCTCGCAGGGCTCCATATCGAGGCATGGGAGCTCCAGAGTCACATTGACTCCCTTCGCTACCAAGAGGAGCAGTGCCGCCGCCGTCTCCTCGCGTCCCACAAATACGAGAGCTACGCTCTCTTCCGCCGGCTCCATGATGAGCCCTTACTCAGGGGAGACAAACAGCGTAGGTTCTCCTCCGTCCCGAACAGCTCACGCTGCGGTGCGGCTCGTTTCTGAACCGAGGGTAATGTCACAGGGCGGCTTGCATGGGGGCAAGAGAACCGCTGATGACAAGTGAAGGAGGCGTTTTGACCCCCAGGTGTGGTGGACCTGTCTAGGCCTGGGGTTGGTAATACAGGTCGGACTTGTAGTCAGTGTATGTCAGTGGGCTTTGTCACCCCTCAGTCAGCACATTAGTTAGCCGTATGACCGGGAAACGGTCGGATAAGCAGGTAGTAGTCAGCATGTACTAAGTAGTACTTGTATGCACGCACGTACAGGGACTCGACTCTAAGTCGAGTCTCCTTGTCTAACAAGAGTAGTGACTTCCGTGCTATTGTCTCTAGGAAAGCCGTGGCTTGTTTCGCTTTCCTAAGCTTCTTGTGCTTCATTCTTTGTGTACCACGAGTTGCCGGTACCCCGAACGTCGACTCTAGCTCTAACACGGTCAATGAATCGCTAGAGACTAACGAGAGCTATTTCCCACCAACCGTGGTGGGTGTGTCTGCTGAGTTATCCGACGCCTCTACTAGTATTGCGGATACTGACGACGTCTAAGTGTCACTGCTCTCGCCGGTGACAACTCGCCCACTGGAGACACTATCTAGGATGGACAAAACAACCATTCATAATCCGAACCAACCACGCCAACCTCCAATATTGGAAGTCGCCAAGAAACCTGAATCGACGAACTGCCTGATGGCACGCCAACCTCCAAGAATACAACTACATCCTGGAATATATCCCGGGAAAAATGAACAATGCAGCAGACGCGCTGTCAAGACCATCAAACGTAGACCACAGCGAAGATGACAACAAAAATGTCACGATCATTCCATCCCACAGAATTCAAGCAACACAAACAGTCCACAGGAAAACTGTGGTACCAAACCTCAAAGAACTCAGACGAGCCATCGTCAGAAACGCCCACAACATGCCCACATCCGGCCACCCAGGGAGAGATGAAACCCTGAGAAAAGTGCAGCAGTGATACTGGTGGCCGAGGATGAAAGAATGGATTGCCGACTACGTCAAGGGATGTGCGACATGTCAGCAAGCCAAAATACTAACACATCGACCTCACGTCCTGCTCTACTGGATCCCCTCAGAACCAGGCACACTACCATTCCAGACAATATCCATGGACTTGATCACCGGGCTACCACAAAAGCGAGGGTTAGACATGATCCTCACCATTGTAGACCACGGATGTTCTCACACCACCCTATTCCTTCCCTGCTCCACCAACATCACAGGACCAGGGATTGCCCAGCTTTACTTGGACCACCTTTACCCATGGTATGGATTACCAAGAAAGATCATCAGTGACAGGGACCCACGATTCACATCGAGCTTCGGAAAGGCCCTCACCAAAAGGCTGGGAATCCAGCAGAATCTATCTACAGTAGCCCACCCTCAGACCAACGGATTGTCAGAACAGAAGAACCAGTGGATAGAACAATACTTACGACTGGTAACGAACGGACAACCAGACGACTGGACAGAATGGGTCACAGTCGCCACTGCAGTACATAACAACTGCAGAAATAGCACCACTGGGCTATCGCCCAATCAAATCCTGATCGGCTACGAACCGTCATTGGGGCCCGGAGATTTAGGGGTCTGGACCAACAATGAGGCAGTGGAGCAATGGACATCAAGAATGGAAGAGGCACGAGATCAAGCAGTCAAAGCAATCAATAGAAAGGCGACCGAGATACCACCGGGACAGTACAAAGCCGGAGATCAAGTATGGCTAGAGGGGACCCACTTGACACTCCCACATCAAGGGTCCAAATTAAACCCGAAATGGTATGGCCCTTTCAAGATCCTCAAAGAGGTATCCCCAGTCGCCTTCATGTTACAACTCCCCGTGTCATGGTTGATCCACCTGGTATTCCATGCCTCCCTCCTTACCCCATACAGAGAAACAGACACCCACGGGCCCAATTACGCCCGACCTCCCCCTGAATTAATCAATAATGAGGAACAATATGAAGTGGAGCAGATCAGAAACCATCACCATCAAGCGCAATCAAGGAAGCTGCACTATCTCATAAAGTGGTGGGGCTACCCTGAAAGTGATAACACTTGGGAACCAGCTGACCAAGTGTACACCCTGGATCTCCTTCGGGAGTATCACAAGTGCCAGCCCTTGAACGAGATAAAAGGGAAGCAGAAGCCCCCGGCAAAAACAGCAGCCCAATTCTCCTCTCCTCTCTACCACACAATTGCGTCCTCATGTCTTCCCCCGCTCCACTTTCAGTCCCTGCCCCTGCCGCAGATATCATGTCCAAGGAGACTGTCGGATCTCCCTCTGTGGCAGCCAGCACCGGGCACGCCACTACCACCCCCGCCTCTCGCTCCATCCATCTCCCTGGTGCCTTCCCCAACCTGGAGACCAATGCCTTCTGGGAAGGCCCCCTCTCCCCCAGCACCATTCGGTCCGTCCTCAACGGATATGAGAACCTTGGGCTGGTGCAACTCCGTCAGCTGGCAGCCGGCCTTGCCTCCACCCTGCAACAGTGAGAGGCCCTGTTTCAAGACGAGGCACGATGCCTCAAAAGACAGTTCGAAGAGGTCAACCGTGACAACTGGGAGCTCAAGGCCCGGATCCAGCAAATCGATGGAGAGCCGCTCCTATGCCCCGATGGGTATGTCGAGAATGAGGGGAGGCTCCCTGAGTTCACTATTACCACCCCCGATGGCAAGAAGCCCACCATCTTCATCAAGCAGTTGGACGATGGGCGAGTGGCCGGTCTGGCGGCCAATGCGACGGGCGACCATAACACCCAAATCATCGAGCTCTACGCTCGCCCCGAATTCAACGACTTCCCCCTCTCCCCACTCCCATCTTGGTTCCGCGCCCACCTCTGGGGAACCGAGATTGACTACCACCCACTCCGAGAGGTGGTTATCGACCTGGATGACTGGCCTCTTCTTGCCGAAGTCATGAGGTACCGGGTCCTGGACCGTGAGTGCGATACGCTGCATGCCGAGTTGCACCTGGCTCAGGCAAATCTGGCGGCGTCTGAGGCCACAAAACAGGCCTCCAAAGATCGACTCGTTGCCGCCAGGGCGGCAAAGAAGATCCCACAGGTGGGAGTCGAGCGATTCCGGCCGCAGCTGGCTAGATGGTCGGGATGGAGGAAGACAGGATGAGGGCATCCTATCTAGCGGAGGGGTGGTGTAACCAGCCTGGGGTGATGGTTCAACACCATTGCGCCCCTGTAAGTTGCGGAACCGGCCAAATAGAGGATTCTGACCCCATTTCATGTTTGTGCCCCGTTTCATATGTATCGGCTCGTGATTTCTTGAGCGACCTTTGCTACTGGTCATTATTGTTCTCTCTCGCATTTCAAGTATAAATAGGTAGCACTGCCCCTTCAGGCCCTAGGCCTGCCCTCAAGTACTATGTACTATATATAGGGGACTCATTATGCCTGGTAGAGGCAAGTTGAGTCTCTTGTCTCAATACTAGCAGTGTTCTACTTCATTGCGGGTGGCTACTGAGTTGGAGCTCAGCAAGCGGAAACCCAGGTATCGACATCGACTTGCAGGTCAACTTCTTCTCTACAAGTCTTCTAGGACACTTCGAGTCCTAGCTTATCGGCTTAGTGTGTCTATTGTTGCTGTCAAACTCTTGGCAGTGACACCTTCCCAGAAGGCGTTGGTCTCCAGGTTGGGGAAGGCGCCAGGGAGACAGATAGAGCGAGAGGCGGGAGTGGTAGGGGCGTGCCTGGGGCTGGCCGCTGCGGAGGGAGACCCGACAGTCTCCTCAGACGTGATATCTGCAGCAGGGGCTGGGACTGGGATTGGAGCGGGGGAAGACATGAAGATGCAATGATGTGGTAGAGAGGAGAGGAGGATTGGGCTGCTGTTTTTGCCGGGGGTTTCTGCTTCCCTTTTATCTTGTTCAAGGGCCGGTGCTTGTGATACTCCTGAAGGAGATCCAGGGCATGCACTTGGTCAGCTGGTTCCTAAGTGTTGTCACTTTTGGGGTAGCCCTGCCACTTTATGAGATATTGCAGCTTCCTTGATCGCCCTTGATGGTGATGGTTTCTGATCTGCTCTACCTCATATTGTTCCTTGTTATCGATTAATTCAGGGGGAGGTTGGGCGTAATTGGGCCCATGGGTGTCCATCTCCCTGTATGGGGTAAGGAGAGAGGCATGGAATACTGGGTGGATCAACCATGATGTGGGGAGTTGTAACATGAAGGTGACCGGGGATACCTCTTTAAGGATCCTGAAAGGGCCATACCGTTTTGGGTTCAATTTGGACCCTTGATGTCATGGTGGACTATTGGGACGCTTAGGCTTACTAATCTTCTTACCTTATACATACATATTTCCCACAGTCCAGCTGGAGTCGTCACCACTTCCCCCTCCTTACCTTACACTACTGCTATTACACTCTTGCTGATCCCTTCTGCTGTTGTGTTGCCTTGGCTTGTTACTAAACTACTTACACTAATCTGCCGACGGTTTTCGTGGCCTTACTGCTGCTGAAACATGTCAGACGCTGCCGAAGACTCCACCTAAATAGTTGTGTATAAATACACTCATAGAAGGGGACCAAAGCCTTAAGCTTGGTCTCTTGTGAATCTTAGACATTCTCAGAGCAACCCTCTAAGTGATCCGAAGCTTCCCAGCCCCTTTCCCCTCCCACTTGCGCCCTAGAACGCACCCTAGGGTCTGCTAAGCGACTTAGTGACGCGTTTCACTTAATTTACCATATATAGTAAACCGAGTCCCGATTGGGAACTCATTGAACTCTGACACATACGATAAGCGCTCAGAAAGGTGTTGCCTTTCTTCGCTCCAGACAGACGAAGGTCACTGAGTAAGGACTTCTCAGTGCTCTATAGAATCACCTTATCTGCACCAGAGCACCCAGCAGGAAGGAGCAGCTCCTTCCATTCACGACCTTAGTGGCATACCAACGAACTGAGTGCAATACAAGGCATATCAGCACTCCAGACATCCCTTCCTTTGGATACACGTCTTAAGTATCCAAATCAACTCCTTCACATCTAGATCCCCTTCCTCCTTCAGGAGATAGGGAATGACAGCAGCCAGCACCGCCACTACCCACAGCCGTTCTAACAGGGCATTAGAACTCCACAGAAGATGACCAAGATGATGGTCACCGACGCAGATATCATCCTACACATACAACAGAAGGACAGAGATAGGCCAGACGCCTTATCCCCCATACAAAGAGAACGAACAGCCAAGGAGGCTGCCAGACAGAAACATCAACAGAACCGCCACGCTCCGTCCAGCGTGACACTTGATGTGGGAGTGTCAAGTGGGTCCCCTCCAGCCATACTTGGTCTCCAGCCTTGTATTGTCCCGGTGGTATCTCGGTTGCTTTTCTATTGATTGCTTTGATCGCTTGGTCTCATGCCTCTTCCATTCTTCGTGTCCGTTGCTCCACAGCCTCATTGTTGGTTCAGACCCCTAAATCTCCAGGCCCCAATGGCGGCTCGTAGCCAATCAGGATTTGATTGGGCAATAGCCCAGTGGTGCTATTTTTGCGGTTGTTATGCACCACAGTTGCGACTGCGACCCATTCTGTCCAGTTGTCTGGTTGTCCGTTTGTCACCAGTCATAGGTATTGTTCTATCCACTGGTTCTTCCATTCTGACAGGCCATCGGTCTGAGGGTGGGCCACTGTGGATAGGTTCTGCTGGATTCCCAGCCTTTTAGTGAGGGCCTTCCCAAAGCTCAACGTGAATCATGGGTCCCTGTCGCTAATAATTTTCCTTGGTAATCCGTACCATGGGTAGAGGTGGTCCAAGTAAAGCTGGGCAATCCCTGGTCCCATGATGCTGGTGGAACAGGGAAGGAATAGGGCGCACGAGAGCATCTGTGGTCTACGATGGTGAGGATTGCGTCCAATCCTCGCTTTTGTGGTAACCTGGTGATCAGGTCCATGGATATTGTCTGGAATGGTAGCGTGCCTGGTTCTGAGGGGATTCGGTAGAGCGGGACATGGGGTTGATGTGTTAGTATTTTGGCCTGCTGACATGTCGCGCATCCTTTGATATAGTTGGCAATCCATTCTTTCATCCTTGGCCACCAGTACCGCTGTTGTATCTTCCTCAGGGTTTCATCTCTCCCTGGGTGGCCAGATGTGGGCGTGTCGTGGGTGTCTCTGACGATGACTCGTCTGAGTTCTTTGAGGTTTGGTACCACAGTTTTCCTGTGGACCATTTGTGCTGCTCGAATTCTATGGGGCAGAATGATTGTGACATTTTTGTTGTCATCTTCGCCGTGGTCTATGTTTGATGGCCTTGACAGCGCATCTGCCGCATTGTTCATTTTTCCCGGGATGTACTCCAGGATGTAGTGTATTCTTGGAGGTCAGCGTGCCATCGGGCGGTTCGTCGATTCAGGTTTCTTGGCAACTTCCAATATTGGAGGTTGGCGTGGTCGGTTCAGATTATGAATGGTTGTTTTGTCCACCCTAGGTAGTGTCTCCAATGGGCTAGTGCTTTCATGACGGCTAACAGCTCCCATTCATAGATGTCGTAGTTTCATTCTGTGGGTGTAAAGTTGCTGAGTAGTACGCCACTGGGTGTAGGATGGGTTTGTGTCATTGGGCCAGTGTTGGTGTGAGGTCGTGCTGTCCCTCCTGCGAGAGTATGGTGCCTACATCATATGCCGATGCATCGACGTGAAGTGTGAACTGTTTCTCAACATCTGGTTGGATCAGCACCAGGCTGCCACACATTCTTGTCTTTAGTTCTTCAAATGCTTTCATTTGTGTCTCTCCCCAGTGCCACAGTGTGGTCTTCTTTGTTAATTCTAGTAGGGGTTGTGCGATTTTTGAGTAGTTCGGGACGAAGTAGTGGTAGTAGCCTGTGAATCCCAAGAAGCTTCTGACTTCGGTGGGGCTTTTTGGTGGGGACCAATCCGCATTCCTTGCAATTTCTTGGGGCTCATCCTGAGGTGTCCCTTTCCCACAATGACTCCTAGATACTCGATTTCCTCTTTCTCAAATTGGCATTTTTCGGGTTTGAGGTAGAGGTCATTTTGTTCTAGTTTGTCCAGCATTCGGTGGACGTATTCTCAGTGTCTGGCCGTGTGTTGTTCCTCTGTTTCGTGTGGTCGTTTGGCTGTGTGATGGCGATGTCATCCATGTAGACAGAGAGCCAGCCCTCTCCTACTTCTTGTCAAAATATGGCATTCATCATCATCTGGAAGGTTGCTGGGGAGTTAGTGAGGCTGAAAAACATGACTGTGGGTTCGAACAGTCCCTCATGCGTGAGGAAGGCGGCCTTCCACTTGTCCCCTTCTTTGATTCTGATGTTGTTGTATCCCCATCGTACATCTACCACTGTGAATTTGGTACATCCGCTGAGTCAATCCATGACTTGTGGGATGAGGGGTGAGACATTCCTGTTTCTCTTTGTCCATTTGTTGACAGGCCGATAGTCCTGTACCGGCCTTAATTTTCCATCCTTCTTCTTCACAAAGAAGAAGTTAGCTGCATAGGGCGATTTCGAGATGCGAATAGTTCCTCTTTTCAGGTGCTCTTGGACGAATTTGTGTATCTCGGCTTTTTCCTCCTGTGTGAGGGGTAGTAGTTGTCCTGGCATGGTGTCGGGTGCTCCTGGTAGTAGTTCAATAGCGTGGTCCCATACGGTTGAGCTGGGCATTCGTTGCGACTCTTCCTCGCTGAACACCTTCTTGTGTCACCTATACTCGGCTGGTATGGTGTCGTTCGGTTCCAGGTCATTCGTGGCACTCCCTATCGTCACTCTCCCCAGGAGGTATGTGTCAGTTCTTCTTCTGATGGGTCGTGGCACATTCTTTGTTCGGGGTACATATACTGCTTTGGCAGCATTTGGGGCAGACAAGACGATAGGGAGGTGGGTGAAGTCAATCCACCCTCTCTTCCAATCAATCTTTGGCTGGATGGAGGCGAACCATGGGTATCCGAAGATGGCTTTGTGATCTCCTAGGTCAGAGAGGAAGAATCTTTGGTTCGTCGTTTGTGCTCCTGTTTTGAACTGCAGGTCAGTGTAATATTTGAGGGCCCCGCTTTTGTTTTCTGTCCCATCAACATTGTACAGCGGTCTTGGGTTCGCCAGTCATTTAATAGGAAGTTGTAGCCATCTGGCATAGTTGAGATTCATGAAGTTTTCAGTGGCCCCTGAATCTATGAGGGCCACTCCTTCGGCTCTTTTTGCAATCGATCATGCATAGAAATGGACTGTCATGGATTTTCTTGCTGATATATACACGTTATTGCTATGGATTTGCCTAAGCAGGGCTGATCTGATTAGGCAGAGGGAAAATCCTGTGCACTCCATTTCCTTAGCCAGTTTTATTTGGTCGTCGAGGGACATTCCCTCTAGTTGTGCTCGCATGGTGGCCACCAAGGTTCCTTCTGATGGTTCTGCCATTGGGTAGTCCTGATCTTCCTCCTCCTGGAAATTGATGAGGTTGGCTTGTCTGGGGTTTTGCCTGTAGGGGTTCTGGGGCTGTTGTCGCCTTTCAGGGCAGGCGCGGGCAAAGTGCCCCTCTCTTCCGCAGTTGAAGCATTGCATTGCTTCGTATCTGAGGGCCGACACGTTTCCCCTGGCAGGCGGTCCCATTCTCTGTCTCCAGCCCCCTCATCCCCTCCAATTGTTAGGGGTGTGACCCCTAGATAGGTCCATGGGGACTGGGGTGTTATTCATGGATGGGGGTGCGTTTGTCGAATTGTATTGGGGATGATTCCCCTGGTTATATCAAGGTTGCCAATTCCTCTGTTGAAATGGTGGTGGTCTGGGTGGATTGTTGAACCGCTGGAATGGTGATTGCGCTCCCAGGGTTTTCTTTAGAATGCCATCTATGATGGTCTTTCCTTGTGCGATGGTTTTGACCTTTTCCTTAAGGTCATAATAATTGAGGGGGATTGGTGGCTTGAGGGTGTCGTGTAAGAGTGAGGCTGGAATTCCCTGTAGGAATATGTTATAGGTTTCCTTGTTTCCCAGTGTGTATCCCACCTTTCTTGACAGGCTTTCAAACCTGGTGATGTACTCGTCATAGTCAGACCCCTTCATCCGGCAGTCCCGGATTTCGTTCCTGGCCCATTGGGCTGCCTGAGTATCCTGGAACTGCTGACTAAATTCCAGAAGGAATTGATCCCATAAGGCTGGGATGTTATCCTGGGGCATTTGTAGCCTATCGATCCATTTGCCCATATCTCTGACCCATTGGGCCGTGTTTTCTCCCTTGATGAGGGTGAGGGTGAAGGCGATCTTTTTGAAGGGGGAGTTATATCCTGCTACATCCGCGTTTAGGCGCAGGTATCCCTTTACTTCTTTGATAAAGTCGTCGGCTTTTGATCTATCTCCTATGAAGACTTGTGGGAGTGCTCCCATGGTTTTTACATTGGCAGCCACTGCCACTGGTATTTGGGGTGCATTCGGGTCTGGCCCTCCTGGTCCTCCTGGTCCTCCTGGCAGTCCTGATCTTTTGAGGACCTGTCTGAGGACACTCTGGATGTGTTGTGGTGCGCTTTGGGTGGTTGTTGGTGACTGTGTGGCAACAGCTGTGGCTATAGTGGTTTGTGTCGACATAGCTTGCGAAAGGCTAGGGATTCTAGCTCCTGCTGGTAAGGTGTCAGTTGGTATTCTGTGGAATGGAGTGAGGGTTCTGGTGGGGAATACTGGTGCTTTGTCTTCCACTGGTGTGATCTTGATCTTGTTAAAGGTGTCGTCAATTTCTTTGACTGCCTCATCTGACTCTGTGTCTGAGACGGCTTCGGGCTCTTCTAGCTCTTCGTCGAGAAGCTCATCAGCTTCTGATCCTTCGGTGTTGTACTCATGTAGCTGTGGGACTGCTGCTCCCACTGTGTATCATCCTTCAGTCCAATGGACTTCCTTTCACCTGCTGTCGTGGATGCACACCAGTTTCGGGTTGGTTGGCGCTTTGCCTCTTGCTGTGACAATGATCTGTATATCCCGATCCATGGGATTGGCTGGGTGCTCTTTGGAAATGTACCAGACCCTGTGGTTCCTTCTGCCTTCGGTGGTGTCTACCCAGTCGAGGGTCATGGTCTGTGGTGCTCTCTCTGAACTGCTAGCCATTTTGAAAAGAAAGTTGAGTCTAATGTCACTGCCAAGGGTTTGACAGCAACAATAGACACACTAAGTCAACAAGCTAGGACTCAAAGTGTCCTAGAAGACTTATAGAGAGGAAGTCAACCTGCAAGTCGATGTCGATACCCGGGTTACCGCTTGCTGAGCTTCGACTCAGTAGCCACCCGCAATGAAGTAGAACACTGCTAGTATTGAGACAAGAGACTCAACTTGCCTCTACCAGGCGTAATGAGTCCCCTATATATAGTACATAGTACTTGAGGGCAGGCCTAGGGCCTGAAGGGCAGTGTCACTACCTATTTCTACCTGAAACACGAAGAGAACAATAACAACCAATAGCAAAGGTCGCTCAAGAATCACAAGCTGATATGTATGAAACGGGGCACGAATATGAAATGGGGTCAGAGTCCTCTATTTGGTTGGTTCCGCAACTTACAGGGGCGCGATGGTATTGAACCATCACCCCAGGCCAGTTACAACATATGTGTCAGAGTTTGAAGAGTTCCCAATCAGGACTTGGTTTACTATATATGGTAGATTAAGTGAAATGCATCACTAAGTTGCTTAGCAGACCCTAGGGTATGTTCTAGGGCACAAGTGGAAAGGGGAAGAGGGTTTCTAAGCTCAAGATCACTCAGAGGATTGCTCTGAGAAGTCTATGTTTCACAAGAGACCAAGCTTAAGGCATTGGTCCAGTTCTAAGAGTGTATTTATACACAACTATTTAAGTGGAGTCTTTTGGCAGCAATTGACATGTTTCAGCAGCAGTAAGGCCACAAAAATTGTTGGCAGATTAGGGTAAGAAGCTTGGTAAGTAGCTGAGGCAACACAACAGCAGAATGAGTTGGCAGGAGTGTAATAGAAGGTTTGTAAAGTAGGGTGGGGGAGGTGATGACAACTCTAGCCAGACTGTGGGAAATTTGTACATATATGGACAGAATATTAGTAAGCATAAGTGTCCCAATAGTCCACCATGACACACAGCATGGCAGCCTGTGTGGATGTCAGAGAGAGCTCAGGGGCTTGGCTGTTAGCCAGACTTGTAGTAAACTTAAAGATGGAAAGGGAGATGTTTCACACAAGGGAGCTGAACGAAAGATGACACGACACTAGATTGTCCTGGGCTTGTAGAGCCCCCTTTTATAGTACTTACATGGTACCTAGTTCATGTATTGTGTGGTAATGCAGATATTGGGGCTGTAAGCTAGAAGGTCTGAGGCGAGGGGATGAGACAGGAAGAGGGTAGAATGCAGGAATGGACTTGAGGGCAAAAGGGATAGTAAATGAAAGAAATGTTGGGTACTGCCGTATGGGTGAGCAGGCACCAGCCTGTCACCCCACACTTGGCCAACCCGCATGATGATGCACATTAATCTAATCAGAAAAGGAAAGTCTCATCGTATATGTATAAATAAGGTGGAAGTAGCAGCCCACCCAACAATTAGGGCAGGCGCACGTACAGGAACTGAATGGTGATACTGGCAACTGAGTACTTTAGTGACAGCAGTGATCAAGAGTCCAATAAAGAAAACAATAGGAAAGGAAATAGAGGTGTGCGGCATGCACTTGCGAGAACATAGGACCTGAGGGGGATTGACTGGGTTGTGCATGCTTTACACGGCGAATTCCACCAACTTGGTGATTCAGGTTCGGACTCCGGTGGAAAGGAGTTGAAGGCGAGCCTAAGCCGCAATTCGTCATCTCCATGGGGAGGATATTTGAAGCTAGAACACCAGTACATCCATCAGGTGCTGCGGATACCGGAAACGAAGCTGAAGTGGATGGAAAGTTTAAGAGGCCTATCCGAATGCCAGTGGAGGTGTAGAGGTGGGGGGTGTCTCCAAGGGATATTTGGGGGTGGTACAAGTGGGAGGGAAGGGAACGGTTGGTGGAAGATTTCGCCGCGCTCTGCTCTTTGGCCGGTACGTACGTTCCCGCGGAGAACCTAGCTCTCACCATGCGTATGTCAATGGGTGTAGTCCATTTGTCATTTTACATTCTGTATCCGCTTTCTGTTTGGGAATCGTATGACGGAGGAGTGTGATGAGATGATCCATTGGGTCTGGGTGGCAATCGTAAACGAGGACTGCATCCCAGCCTACTTCGTGGTCATTGGACTGTCTCACTTGTCTTGAATCTACCCATCCTCACCATACCCATCAGTCCCACAGTGACTATACGCTGCACACCATGGTCACAGGCCCCTTGGCCAGCCATGGTCACCTCCCTATCTTTCAGATCCATTAGAAGACCTCCTGTGGGAGGAAAACAGTTAGTTGGCCTATGGCCAGTCTCATGCGCTCCCGCGCTCTATCCTCCCGCTGCCTGATCTCTGGGGTAACCGGTCACGTCTGACACGTCCACTATCCCAAGAAAAGCATGCCTTCATTTCTCTCCCCTTCCACCACATTCTTCCGATTCAAGCTGAGCAATGATCGAGAACATGGATGACGCATCGGGACGCGGAAGCGTGACAAGGGCCGCCTCAAGGATCGCTGCAAGGTAGCGTAGAGTGGGGCACTTTTCTGCCTCATGTTGGACGAGCGAGCCGCATGCTTCGAGCAGAACAAGGTGGTGACAGAATATGCGCGTGTCGCCAATCTGAACCCCGAAAAACTCAGCATCGAGTACGATGCGCCTAAATTCATGTGAGTGCCCAACGGGGAATCTGTTTTTTTTTCGGCTCCAGGAAGGCAGGCAGGGGCCGCAGGGCTAACCCCCGCTGAGTTGTGCTAGAAATCAGAGTTCAACCTTTCCCGCGGAGGTGAAGCGCATGAGCAGCCAGGCTACGCTCGACGATTCTTGTGCCCCAGATGTGAGCGACAGCACTAAATCCCGCGTTTTACCAGTCTACAGATACCGAATGGACGCTGAAGCGTGTGAACGACTAAATATCATTTTGGGTAGAGATAAGATTAGATACCGTACCCTATGTTTGTCCTTGTTATTCGCTCCCCAGTTCTGACACGGCCATTTGGGTGTGCTCAATTGAAGTGAAGGGAGCTTGGAAACCTAGCTTAACGCCTAACGCCCTCATCTTCGTTAGCACCGTCTGATGATAACATCTATTTTGCGACTTCTTTGCCTTCTGGTCCCCTGCTCACGAAATCATCAATTGTGTTTTCTCACCTGTACTGCAAGCAGCCGAGACTCATCTGTCTCATCACCTCACTTTGTCATTGTCGAAGTCTTCCTCTCTGGACAACGTCCAACTCTCGCGCCATTAATCGAGTTATTCAATCAGCTCACCCTCATGCCGCAAACATAACAAAATGCTCAAGCGCTTAACCGCAGCTTGCGCTCATCCGTTCCAGGCAAGTACCTTGCGTCTGTTTGCGAATATTAATCTAAGACATGCGGCGACCCGGTTTCAACCCCTCCCTGCATACGCTCTCTTGTTCTCACAGTGATCCATCTGCCCTTCCCAACACCACTTTTCTTCTCGACTCGTGATATGAGTGACCAACTAGGATCATCTCATTTTCGAGACCTTTTCGAGTATGCCTTGAAGGACTACGAATGCCAAACGGGCATGTCATTGGCCAAACACCCACTCGCCGAGCGACTCCAGAATTGCGACTCAGTCGACTCTCTGACCGCCGTTCTTCAAGAACAAGCACGAGCCTTCCATGAATTCCAAGGAAACGACAGGATCATGAAATCCCTCAAGAGTGCTTTATCAATTCTGTCTAAGCTTTCTGCTGTCACCACCACCATCCGTGATGCTTTCGGCCTGGTACTTTAGAGGCGCTATGACTATTGTACACCTCTCTGACTGACGACTATTCTATAGTCATTTCCACCTGGGAAAGCAATACATGCTGGGCTTGCAATCCTACTAGCCGTGTGTACCTCTATTTAGATCCTACGTGCGTATCCTTGTGACACCCATGTGTATCAGGCGGCGAAGGGCGTCAGTGCCAGCTACGACGCACTCGTCGAGTTACTCGAGTCGGTCGAACACTTTCTAAATCGATTGGATATTTATACAAAGGTTCCTCCTACACCGGCCATGACGGAGATAGTGGTGAAGATAATGGTGGAATTGCTCTCCACGCTCGCGCTGGCAACGAAACAGATCCAGCAGGGACGACCGAGTGAGTTTGTTCTTGCTGACCTGTTGCTCTGTTGCTCGACTGATTGGAACCCAGAGAAATTTGTAAAGAAGCTTTTTGGAGAGAAGCAAGTCGAGGCTGTGCTGGAGAGGCTGGATCGACTCACCGAGGAAGAGGCTCGGACGACTGCAGCGCAAACTCTCGAGGTTGTCTACGGTCTCGTCCAGAGCATGAGGATCGTCATGGATCGTGAGCAAACCCACTGTTCTGGCTCCCCGTCAGCTGCTGAACCTCCCTCTAGATGGCAAGGCATCGGTTGACAGTATCCATGCTGTTCTTGGTACGTTCGTTTGTGACGATAAGCTAGTCCCAAGCCTGACTAGAGAATAGAACTGATGCAGAAACTGTCGAGCGACATAAACAAGTCAAAACGTCAGTTTTCTGTAAACGTTGACATTGCTGGCTGGAATCACTGAGTTTGTCTGGCAGGTGACAAGTTGCAGCAAGATATTCAAAGTTGGCTCTCTCCACCTGACTCATGGAAAAATCACAACATTGCCTGGGAATCACGACACACCGGGACGGCAGCGTGGTTCGTCCATGATAAGACGTTCTCGGAATGGAAATCGTCTGGGCCGAGTTCCCTTCTATGGATTCATGGGAAACGTATGTTGTCGCCTAGCCCTTACCTTCCGCTTTCGTAGAAACTGATGGTTTTCGCCTTTCATAGCGGGAGCAGGGAAGACTATACTATCGTATGTCAACCCTTCGATTTCCCATCCTAGGAACTTATTCTGTCTGTCGGATAGCTCCACGATCATCGAGGACATCGAAGCCATGCGGAGATCTGGGCTGGCATCACTAGCATTTTTCTACTGCGACTTTAGAGAGGATGAAAAGAGGGACCGCCGTGGCCTGGTCTCGTCTATGCTTTTCCAGCTTTGCGATCAATCTGACTCGTACTATGATATCCTTTCCAACTTCTATTCGACACACAGGCATGGTGCCCAAAGTCCTAGCGACGATGGACTTGTCCGATGTTTAAAGGACATACTGAGGCTCGAAGGACAAGCGCCTGTTTACCTGATTGTGGATGCCCTCGACGAATGTCCTGATACATCTTCTCTACCATCTCCCCGCAAGAAAGTTCTGATGCTCGTTGAAGAGCTTATCAACTCACAAGTTCCAAATATGCGCATGCGTCACCAGCCGACCCGAGGTCGATATCAAACTTGTCCTGGATCCCTTGACTTTCCGTTCTGTTTCCCTGCATGAGCAGAGTGGACAAATGGAGGACATCGACAACTACATCAAGTCGGTCATAATGACAGATCCAAAGAACCGACGGTGGAAAGCAGAGGACAAGCAACTAGTCATTGATGTCCTCACGAAAAGAGCTGACGGAATGTGAGGCATCACCACCTGAATTCTTGACAAATCTCGCTCATATGTATAACGTAGGTTCAGATGGGTATATTGTCAGGTGGTCTATATTTGCGGCTGCCTGCCAGGACGTATCCGACATGCCCTGGCTGAATTACCGAAAACGCTCGACGAGACATATGAGCGCACGCTGCGAGAGATCAATGAAGTAGACTGGGAATTTGCTCACCGTCTTATTCAATGTGTCGTGGTGGCTTCCCGGCCGCTCCGTGTGGAGGAACTGGCGGAGTTTCTCGCATTTGATTTCGAGACAGGACCGATTCCGAAATTTCACGAGGGTTGGCGCCTAGAAGATCCAGTCGAGGCCGTGCTGTCGACATGCTCGACGTTGCTCGCCGTTGTCCATGTGGAAGATTGGTCGATTATACAATTTTCACACTTCTCGGTGAAGGAGTTCTTGACATCTACACGCCTTGACAAAGCAAATGATCCTATTCCTCGGCGATATCATATTTCTACGACATCCGCTCATACGCTCATTGCGCGAGCTTGTCTGGGCATTTTATTACATCTAGATGAAAACATCACTGCAGACGCCCTCGAAGAGTTTCCCCTGATCAAATATGCTGCGGAGCACTGGCTTGACCATGGCCGATTTAATAACGTGTCTCAAAACGTGGAGGACGGGATGAAGCAGCTGTTTGACCCGAGAAGGCGACATCTTGCTGTCTGGGTTTGGATCTACGACCCATATAAGCGCAAGTTGCCAACTGAACGAGCTGAAAAACCATTGCCACCCAGAGGAAGTGCCTTGCATTATGCAGCTCTTTGCGGATTAGAGGCCATTGTAGAGTTCCTGGTCACGGAGCATTCACAAGGCGTACACTCTCGGGCCTCCACGACGGGTCGACTGCATTGTTTTTTGCGTCAGAAAGGGGACATGTGCAAGTTGCCCGCGTCCTCCTCGAGCACGGTGCAGACGCGACGGCCCTGGACTCGCGCCAGCGGACACCTTTGCATCGGGCGTCATTCTGGGGACGTGTGCAAGTCGCCTGTGTCCTCCTCGAGCACGGTACGGACGTGACAGCCCAGGACAGGCTCGGGCGGACAGCATTGCATCTGGCGTCGCGAGGCGGATATGTTGAACTCGCCCGTGTCCTCCTGGAGCACGGGGCAGACATTACGGCGCAGGACATGCATAGGCAGACAGCATTGCATATGGCGTCGGACGAAGGACACGTGGAACTCGCGCGGGTTCTCCTCAAGCATGATGCAGACCCGATAGCTGAGGACTCGCACGGGAAGTCAGCGTGGGATTTGGCGTTGGTGCGGGGACATATGGAACTTGCTGGTGTCTTTCTGGAGCACGGCGTAGACGCGACGGCTCAGAACTCTGACGGGAAAACACTGTTGCATTGGGCGTCCGAACAGGGAACTGTGGAACTCGCCCGTGTTCTTCTCGAGCACAGCGCAGACCCGACAGCCCAGGACAAGGACGGGAAAACGCCGCTGCATCTAGCGTCGGAACGGGGACGTGTAAAACTCGCTCGTGCCCTCCTCGAGCATGGCGCAGACCTGACAGCCCAGGACAAGGATGGGAAAACATCGTTGCATCTGGCGTCGGAACGGAGAGATGTGAAACTCGTCCGTGTCCTCCTCAAGCACGGCGCAGACCCGACAACCCAAGACAAGGATGGAACAACACTGTTGTATCAGGCGTCACAACTGGGAAATGTTGAACTCGCTCGTGTCTTCCTCGAGTACGGCACAGATCTGACAGCCCAGGATAAGGATGGGAAAACACCGTTGCATCAGGCGTCGCAACTGGGAAATGTTGAACTCGCTCGTGTCTTCCTCGAGTACGGCGCAGACCCAACAGCCCAGGACAAGGATGGGAAAACACCGTTGCATCAGGTATTGCGACAGGGAAATATTGAACTTGCCCGTGTCTTCCTCGAGCACGGCGCAGACCCGACAACCCAAGACAAGGATGGAACAACACTGTTGCATCTGGCGTCGCAACTGAGAAATGTTGAACTCGCTCGTGTCTTCCTCCAGTACGGCGTAGACCTGACAGCACAGGACAAGGACGGGAAAACACTGTTGCATCGGGCGTCGGAACGGGGATATGTAGAACTCGCTCGTGTCCTTGTCGAGCTTGGCGCAGACTCGACAGCCCAGGACAAGGATGGGAAAATACCGTTTCAGACGGCGGGCTGGGCATATACGTTACTCGCCCGTATCTTCTTTGAGCACGGCGCAGACTCGACAGCCCAGGATCAGGACGGGTGACGCATGTAACTCACCCACGTCCTCCTCGTTCCTCGAGCACGGCGCAGACCCGATAGCCCAGGACAAGGATGGGCAGACACCGTTGCGTTTGGCGTCGAGGTGGGATAATGCGGAACTTGCTCATGTCCTCAACCGCAGCAACAGCCCAGGCACAGATCGAGGCACAGCCACAGCGAATGAATCGGATTCCATCCCAGGAAGTATCACGATGAGGACATCATCGTATTATACAACCTCTATCAAACCATGAGGCTTGGGAGTGAAATAGGGTGAAACCAAAGAGTGTACTAGGGGATGAAACATCCGTACAAGGGAGCATGCTCATACTGCTATATTAATATTATACTTTTAGTTTCAAGGCCGTCCGTGACTACTGTATCTTATACTGTAGCTTATCTATCCACCCGTTTTCCGAGATCCACGTCTTGTACGCATACCTCACCGTTCCTTTCCTACAGCAAAATTATTTATTACACAATTGCAGCGGTCCTGGATTTCCAACAATGTCCTTAAATTAGACCTGACACTAGCCTTCGCGGGTCTCTATGCCTGTATAAGGCTTGGTATCCGCGCTTGTGTTCAGAGTCTAGGAAGTCATATTGATTCGCATCCGCATTCAATAGCAAGGACACAGAGATATAAGAAAAGTAGCTGACTCGCTAGCATGGAGCAAACGCGAACATATAGAAATTTCAAAAGTTAATAGATAGTACTCATTTCAACATATCAGCGCATAGATCGTAAATGTTCCTGTCTAACTCACCACGCAACAGTTTGGGATGCCGCCGAACACACATGCACATTTATCGATTAAGCCAAACCTTTCACGGGAGTCCTTTAACCAACCACGCCGTCTTCCGCGTCGCTATCCATCGTCCTCCTCGCCAGTCCCGTCAAACTCCGCCGCCTCTCATCAATGACTCCAGATGGCGGACGTCCGCGACCTCCACGCTGCAGTCCTGCCGGCGGCGGCGGCGATGTCCGAGGATCGGAGGACACCGAGCTGCGGTTCAAGTTGGCTATCATCGAGCTGACATTGCTTCCGCCCCCACCCCGCGGCGGCCGTCCACCGCGCGGCGGGCGAATCCGGGTCGTCGTTTCGGACGAGGTGGCTCGCGAAAGCGACGTTCGGTTTGAGTTCAGTGGGGCATCTTCGTTCTGCGCCACAACGGGCGAGGAGCTACGAGCCGAAGCCGCAAGTGGCGATGAGGAATTCGACGGCGAGCGTACGCGAGGGCTACCAGTGCGCCCAGCGTTCGGGCGGGGTGAACCACTGTTACGACGTTTCGGCGTCGGTATTCCCGGCGAGGCCTTCACAGGTGCAGGTGCCACAGCGGGGGCAGGTACTGGCGATTCAGGTTCAGACTCGGGTGGCGGCGAGTTGAAGGCGGGCCTAGGGGGCAGTTCATCATCTTCAGGGGGAGGGGATTTAAAAGCCGGTCGCGCTGGAATATCTGGGTTTACCGCAGGAGCTACAGGTACTGGGACAGGAGCAGCTATCTGCGGAGGCTCGGGCGCGGGTGTGGGCTTCACCACCGGAAGTGGAGGTGGAGGTGGAACCTGAAGAGGCTGTGCGACTGGAGGTGCAGAAGTAGGTCCAGGCTCCGAGACTGGAGGCGGTGGTGGTGGTGGTGGGACGGGAGGTGGCACATTTCCCTGCGCTCTTTGGTTAGCAAGCCAGTCTCTGGCTTCCGTTCCAGCAGAGAGCTTAGCTCTGCTCATACGCATGTCAATCGGAGCAGTCCGTTTCCGGAGGGGCACTTTACGTTCTGTATCCGCTTTCTTTTTGGCGATCGTAGGAGGGAGGACGTCTGCGTAATGCTTGACCAGATCCACGAAGAACATTGTTGGGTGACGGTCTTGGACTGAGACACTAGTCTCAAACTTCGGCCGGAGAACGGCTAGGACAACTCTCAGCTCGATACAATGAATGAAAACAGACGACAGAAACCCACTTCGGCCAATGGACAAGGCAAGCTTCGTCACATAAACTTCATCAGTCTCCTCTACCTCGGTGTTTCCAATAAGCCTGATTGACGGTGAGAGTTACGAAAACATGGAGACGTGGAAGACTAACGTCCTGAGATGAAGCACAATCGCGTCAAGAACATACAAATGAACTTTTGGAAGGCGAAGCAATGCCGTCTTGAGACCGTCCAAGTGTTCTTGTTCATTAGATTCCTTCTCTCCCTTCGCGGCAGAACCGACTGGGGCTGTTGTCAGTGGACTAAACTTCAACATAACTAGTAATCGCACGAACCATTGGGATATAAACGACGCAAATCTTCCCAACCTTCCCAGAGAGCAATGGGGGGGTCCAATTCAAGCAACCATAGTTTCACCGCATTCGCTAATACGGGAGCATCATACTTTGTCACGATATCACCTGGTATGGGTTGATTGGGATGAACGGCATGAAGGCTTTCGCGGAGATGATGGACCACAGTTAAAGGAACTTCGTATATCCAGGCCTTGCGTTTCTCTAGGCCAGAAAATGACCATGAGCTTCGGTGATGAGCAGGCGGAGGACTGTGGACTCACCAAGGTCACTCGGCAGCCGAGGGTATGCCTGTGTCAAACCATCCAAAAGCGTCGTCAAAACTGGAGGAATCAAGGGCTTGTTCTCAGTTGCGCCATGAAGAGTGTTCCATCCACCCTCAGACCACCTCCTCAAGTCAACACCAAAGTGTACGTCTGACTCGTCATGCGCCACACTTTCATATACCTGCGGTTGTGGACGGAATGGACCCGTGCGGTACCGCTCAATCAGTGCAGAAAGGTCCGAGTCTGGTAGATACGCGGCAATGTGGGACGCGGAACGTTCAAGAGGTGCCTCAAGAGCGCGGGGCAGGTTTGAGAGAGTCCCGTGGAATTGCAGCAGTACAGTTTTCACGGCATGTAGACGTTCAGTCTCCCAGCGTTGTAGTAGCCTCAGCGTATCCTCAATACGTTCCTCGAGGCCAAGTCGCTGCCTGTCAAGTTTACGCACAGCGATACGATACTCGCGATCTGCCCCGTCAGCTTCAAGTCGCGCACGAATATGAGGGGGCTCGGCGTTTGGGTTGGTGGCAAGTGCCTTGGAAACGACGTTGAAGAGGTTATTGGAACGTTTGATGAGGTTTCCCGCAACGGGAGTGAGCTTCGTGGGGGTGAGCGGAACGTCGCCTTTGGTCGAAGATTTCCCAAGCTCAAACGCCTTTGGCCGGAACTGGTAGAAAACATCGTCTGCAGTCTCAAATGCATTTCCAATGTCCCCAATACGTCGCAAGAGACCTTCGCGCTCGGTAAGTTCTCGTGCGGCCTGCTCCGCACGATCAAAGCTCCCGCCGAACCCTTGAACGTTCTCATTGAGCCAGACGACAAACTGTTCGCCTGTGAAGCAGAGATATTCTCCAACGATCGGGAGGCGTATGGGTTGCAGCTTCAACTCGGCGGATGCACGTGCAAGGAGGTCGGAGATGGCAGCCGGTGGAAGTGATAGACCGGCCAGGAGTATGGGCTCGGGGGGCTCGGGGGGCGACGGCGAGGATGAGGTCTTAATAACCAAGGTCTCTGGGGAAGGCAGGGACGATAATGGAGGGGGCGAGTCATTGATGATTCTATCGGGGGGCTCCTCGACAGCCTTCCCCTTCCCTTTGTCGACCTTGGGGCTCTCCTTCTCATCGGTGAAGAGAAGCTGCGTCTTCTCGTCGCTGGGCGCACCGTCAGCTAAGTTCGCTGCCTTCTGTTGGATGTCCTTGAATTTCTGAGCGATACGTTCCGAAATAGTTCCGGATCTGACGGGTTTGTCGCGAGCGGCGGGACGAGGCGAAGTGGTGTACTTGTCACCCAGCTCACTATTCGGTGCGAACTTGGCGCTGAATCCAGTGTATATTAGCGAAAGTACGCAAGGAGTACTGGCACTTACTCATCTTCAGCCTCATCTGCCTTGCGAACCTTTGAAAGATACGTGTTCTTGAGTTTGATGACCTACGCAAGAGGACTTCAATAAGACGTCCAAGTGGGCTAAACGAGTAAACTGTACCTCGGTCTGAGCCTGTTCATAGTTCTTGATGTAGCCATCAACGACGGTAGCTCTACTGGCCTGGAGCCTCTCCTATGGAAGGCCGAGTTGAGAAGACAAGAGGAGGTAGAAAAATCACTGTGACACACATGGTAACCTTTAGCCCATCCCTCAAAGGGGTCCGCAACGAGGTGATGGAGTTCGCGTGCAACCGATTTATGAACACCGCCTTGTTGAGTAGTCTCGGCTTGTATGCCACGAAAAGCCATGAGTAGCGTTGCACCATCATCTGCGCTGAAGCCGGTGTCTGAAGCAAACAGTTTGAATAAAACCCCGCACAACAAAGTTGGGGTGCTCGCCTGAGACATTGGCGGTCACAGTCGTTGAAAGGGTAGTGCCAATGTCCTCCTCTGCCTGCGCTCGGGCCTATAGAAGAAGCTGTAGGTTGAGCAGAATTGGCTATAATCATGGTCCTCACCCTAATGAAAGCGATGATTTCAGCGTTCTCCGATGCACCCTGAAGTTGCCCAGGTGAGTATGATGGGCGCTACACACGTGTGAAGGCACACGCACCTGTTCGAGTTTGCCATAGAGAACTTCAAGTCCTTTCCTGTAGTCCTGGGTCCAGAAGGAGTTACTGAAAGAGAGTGGCAATGACAAGACTGCCATGATTAGTTGTGGGGAGAGAAAGGAGGGGATGGAGAGGAGAGGACACAGCAGTGAGGAGGAGTGGCGTTGTGTTGCCTGAGCGCTGCGTTGCTGAGAACCTGAGCCTGAGCCGCCTGACCTCAATGATGTCCGTGGGTGATTATGTAATGTCATCCCAGCTGCAACTGCACTGCCATCATTATTATTATGCCCGAACCCACTTTCGACACCCTCGCCGACGATGGAAATTATCTCGGTTCAGAACGTGCTCGTATCGAGAACAAGGTCATTCTCGATGAGCTTGAAAGAAAAAAGAAGGCCAGGGCCATGGCCGTCCCAACAGATGACAACCGCGTAAAGGCACGTCTCAGGGAGATTGGTGAACCGATCACGCTCTTTGGAGAGCGGGTACGTCTAATAAGCCTCCCTCACTTGACGGTATATAGATGCTACTACTATAGGCTGCAGACAGGCGTGATCGTTTGATTTATGTACTTTCCCAAATCAACGCCGCACGGGGAGAGGATGTCATGGACGTGGATGCCAAGTCGGAGTCTGAGAGCGAAGATGAGGTGTGTGCTTGCCGCATAGCGTGGTCTCAACAACCTTGTCGTAATAATCTCCCACATAGGCGGAGGAATTCTACTCTCCGGGTTCACTGGAACTCCTCGAAGCGCGCAGGCGGATAGCAGAGTTTTCTCTCCCCAGGTTGGACTTCCCTCCTACTGGCTTTCACCAAGGTGCTTACCACGTTCTCTTCCTGTTTGACTTCCTTATAGAGCCCAAAAGCGCGTCGCCCAGCAGAAAGTAGACAGCAAACTTCCTCTAAGTCGAATCATCGATATTCGAAAACGCGTCTTTGCTGACGTGAAGGTATGACAAGTTTGCCCCCTAGCTTACACGTGTTTACCTCGTTGTCAAAGACATTTTCGAACCTTGGCTCACAAATTGGGGATGAGCGTCCAATCTCTCTCGTGCGATTCGCCCCGAATGGCGAAATTCTGGCTACAGGTAGCTGGTCTGGCTCCGTCAAGTTATGGAATGTCCCGGCCTGTACACCCATCCGTACCCTTAGAGGTGGGCTCGTTCATCTACTCTCCGGCATTTCTCATCCTACTTGCTAGGACATAGTGATCGAGTTGGTGGTGTAGCCTGGCATCCGCAAGCAACTCTATCGCAGAGTACAGATTCGGCCAACTTAGTCAGTGGAGCAGGAGATGCGTGTGTTAATGTGTGGTCACTCAGCAGGTTTTGTTCATTCAGAGGCATCTCATCTTTTTTACTTATTCATCACCTTCACATAGTGAAACGCCAATCTCTGTCATGAAAGGTCACCAGGACCGCATTTGCAGGGTAGCTTTCCACCCCTCTGGCAACTACATCGCCAGTGCTAGCTTCGATACAACATGGCGGCTTTGGGACATAAATACGTCCAAGGAAATTTTGCTTCAAGAAGGTCACTCTCGAGAAGTGTACACTGTTGAGTTCCAAGATGATGGTGCCCTCGCCGCGTCTGCGTATGCTACCTCTTACTCTTCGTGAACCTGCATTCACGGCCATTCACAGTGGTCTCGATGCCATTGGTCGTGTTTGGGACTTGCGAACGGGTCGAACAGCGATGGTTCTCGACGGTCATGTCGAAGGCATCCTTTCCATGGCGTTCTCTCCCAATGGGTACGCACTCGTCACCGTCCTATCTCTGCGTCCGGTGTTAACGTTCTACAGGTACCAGATCGCAACTGGCGCGTCAGACGATACCATCCGAATATGGGACATGCGCTCACTCAAGGCGCTATATACTATCCCCGCGCACCTCAACAACGTGTCTGACGTGCGATTCTTCCGCTCCGACGGTACCATCCCCGCGCACATTCTGCAGCACCACGGAACTGGCGATTCTACCCACGTCGACGGCATCGCCGAAGAGTCCAGAGTGTCCGACGGTGACGACGGAGGCAAGGATGACTCGGCCCCACCTCCTCCGATGACGGCCGAGCAAAAACAGGAGGCGCTTGCGCAGGAATGGCGCTACCGCCCCGGGTTGTACTTGGCCAGCGCAGGTTATGATGGTTTGGTCAAGCTATGGAGTGCGGACGATTGGCAACTACTGACGACCTTGCAAACCGATGGAAGCAAAGTCATGTCGGTTGATTTGTCCACAGACTCAAAGCTGCTGGTATCAGGCACCTACAATAGGAACTTCCAGCTGTTTGCATCTGAGAGCGGAATGTGATCAACTCTTTGATGACGCGTGTCGCGATGGCAGATAGCATGTTAAGCGTTAAAAATTACGACAACAGATGCACCGAACTATAAAATACAGTGTCCTTCGACAGCGAATATCACCACTATGGTCATTCCGAGGTGAAACACCCAACTAGATTACACCATCACGGACCTATGGATTGCACGATGTCAACTTGGAGATTTATGGCGCATCAGGAATGGGTTTGACTTCACCTTCTGCATGAAACCTGAAACTCGCCCAATATCAACAACCTGCGTTTCACTTTCCACAGCGACGACTAAATCTTCAAGCATCTGCCCGCCAAACGTCAGCCACGCACAAACAAACAGCCTCGGGGAGAAAGAGTGAGGAACAACCTCTTCGATTTTGTCTATGGGTACGCCCGTGCACAGGGCGACGATCTTCTTGCACTGGAACTCGCGTTCCGCGCTGGCACCGCGCAGACTCTCCAGTCTCTGGCGCATGAGCGCCTCCATGCGCACGTGCCACATCTTCATTCGCCTCAACCGGACCAAGCTGGCCGCCGAGTCGCCCGCAGGCAAGACGGGCTCCGCGTCAAAGTTGAACGACACGTCCACGAGCCCGCCGAGGCCGGCCATGGTTGAGTTCTGCCCGCGCCGGCGGAAGGCAGGGCCAGCACTCTCCAGCGCGTCGCGCCCGTTGAGCTCCGTGCGTCCCGTCCAGTCGAACTTTTCCTCGTCCACGAGGGCGTGCTCGACGTTGCGGATGCGTTGCGTCACCTGGTCGAGCTCGCTGCAACGCGCCTGCCATACCTGGATCTGTTTGCGCTGTTCAGAGAGCTCGCGCGTGGCTGCCCGAAGGTGTGCTTGTGTGACATCCAGGTTGTCCTGCTTTGTTTTGATCTCCGCGGCAAAGTCAGCACTGAGGCCCTGAATTATAGCGGTCATGTCTATGGCCAGGTGAGTCGAAAGATCGTGGAAGGAGAGGAAGATGATGTTACCTGCAACCACATCTTGGCTTTTTTGCACTGGTGCTGAGGGACCGCTCCGTAAAGATGCGATAAGATCCTCGACACGTGGACCGCCACCAAGCTCCTGCTCATAAGTAATGTATTAGTTGGGCTCTGATATCAGCAAATGCCGCCCTACGTCATTCTCGACACCAAAGTCGCCTGGCCGTAACCCGAGTTTGTTAGGGAGTATGCGATTAGCACCCACATCCAGGAAAGACCTTACGAGACCACGGTTCCCTACGCGGGCTGCAATATTCAAAGCAGTATCTCCGTGTTCATCTTGTAAATCTATTACCGAGCGGAAGTCTCCATCTTGGTGTTGTGCGATCCAAAGAAAGATCTGGTCCAAGTAATAAGACGCGATGATGGCACGATTGCGCACACCTGCCAGTGCAACGACGTGGTGCAACACGGACTTGCGTGCGGTGTCCAGAGTCCGAATTGATGAGTGGAGCAAGGAAACTAGCATTCCGAATGATTGCTGGTCAAAGTTGTTTGGTAGCAAACAGGCACGGATCAACGGGGTTTCGCCATTGTAATTTCCTCGCTGGACGTCTGCGCCGCTCGCGATGAGGTCCTCCATAACCTTGAGCCGGCCAAGTGATGCAGATATGTGTAATGCGGTATGGCCAAGCTCGTCGAGAACACAATCCACGTTGGGAGCTATGGCGCCATTTTCGGGTGGAATATCGCGGATGAGGTCCAAAACTACGTTTGGGTCGTCACGTTGGAGAATAGCAGTGATGATAGCGGCGCGTCGATGGTCTTTCAGTGGCGTAGTAGGATCCATATTCCGAGGTATGACGGGCTTTGATGCGAACCGCGTCTTGTGATCATCTACATCAGTCGTTCCGTTTGCGAACACGCCATTCATGGTGGTGGTCAGCCCATCGTCAGAGTGAACGGCCCCATTGATGGGTTGGGGAGTAGCAGTCTCGCCACGAGATCCAGGGTGAGAGGGCGGATGATGGGACACTGGTGGTTGAGGTTTTGTATGATTAGAGATAAGATGCGTTTCTCCAGAAAGAAGCGGCTCAGTACGAGCACGTTTCAAGGGGGACGGGTTGTCGTCTTCATTAGTTTGTGGGGCTGCTGCCGCGGAAGATGGTCTAGCGAGGTCTGCTGTACCAATATCAGGCAAGGAAACCATAGATTATATCAATTGGTAAACGGAACCTTGGGCAGTTATGAGAGAGTGGATTGTATCAGGAATCCCGATAGAACCCGCCTCCATCTCGGACCTCGTCCGTTTGAGGGGCTGCATTGGGGGAGGTGTAGGGGACACGCCTGGAACGATCGGCGCTGGAGAGCCAGCGTAAACAACCCCAGGTGGTGGGGGATAGACAAGTCCTTGGTGCTGCGATGTTGAGGGAGTAAACAGACCTTGCGCTCGCCCTTGGTTCAGAAGACGGAGGGCAGATCCCGGCATAATGGGTGCAGAAGGAAGAGAGGAGGGTAGATAATTCCCTGGTGCACCTAAAGCACGTATGAAAAGCAAGTCAGAGGAGGGGGATGTGACTTACCATTGCTCGCCTGAAGTGCGGTCGGGAGAGCGCTGAGTGAGCCTGAGCTCGGGATGAAATCAAATAATGGGGCAAGGAGATTAGCGACACCATATTGAAGAGCAATATCCCGTCCTCTCTCGAGAGGTATCCTTTACATAGATGAGACCCACGTCAGGTGCGCGACTGCGCAAACAATACTACACCGAAGATTTGACGGACCATGTTCCTTGATACTTTCCGTAACCACCCTGCACGATTTCGTGCTTCCCGGGAAGTATTTCCTTCTCGAGGATTTTAGTCCTCCTACCCTTGTCTACGCCGGCCACCTTCAATATCTGAGTTGCATTGACGTAGGAGTCGGCGCGACGGCGCATAACCGCGATACCTCGAACCATACATTCATACACCTGAGGAACGGATGACGCGATGCCATGAGAAGGGTTTAAAACCTCCGCACCTGGACAGAGGAGTACACGGCATTGTAGATCTTGACTGGTTGAGGCTGTTGCACGACGGGCTGGGCCTGCATCTGTCTGTGCCGGTAGTGCTCTAGGTAACGAGCAAGGTTGTGATCGTGCGTTAGGAAACACGCGACGCGTGCTTTTGCGGAGTTTCAAGCGCGCATCGGGTCAAGGAGACGCCCGTTTCCCGTTCCACCCGCCCCATTCAGGCGAGCGAGAAGAATTACTATCTTAACCATCAAACTCCCCAACAATAATGATGCACGAAGCATCACAGCACTCACAACCACTCTTGTTAAGTGAGGACATAGAGTCAACACCCGTATTTCCAATCATTCATATGATCCGAACGGTATGTCGGTCACATCTCTCACGAATCGCCCCCCATTGAGGCACAATCGACTTCAAGGATGTCACGGTAAGGCGCCATGCATAGTGGCCATTTGTATCTAGCTGATTAATGATACCTAATACCATACCACTCAGCATTTTATAGGTGCGTCGGTTGCGCATACATCTGGACCGTGGTTAAGAAACGTGCACGGCATTAGATACCCCCTTAACTTATGAAGCCGTCCGTCTTTTCCTCAACATCCAGAGCACTGTGCACTCCTAATGCTAGCTTTAGCTAACAGCACCAGACCTAACCTACACGCTGGTTCGCCCTTTGGCCGAGAAATATCGTAATCTTCAGGACCAAGGCAACAAGTCTGTCGTGTTCTGCCTTCTTTTGAACCGCGTACACTTTATCCGCGATGACAATCTCACAACATCCACTCTCTCCTGCACCCGGGCACATCTCTGTGAGATTTTAGCTATAAGGTGCCTACGCGAGTATGGGGACAATCTCCTTGACTTGGTTGTGGTCGCAATTACCAGCTGGCCGGTTTATTCTGGTGCCGATCCGGTGACAGTGAATCTTGCTCGGCAGGAGAATGAAGACATGGATGATAGAGTTGGCAATGCTATTGAAATGGCAATTATTAGTAATGCCAAACGATTCATCAAAAGCACACCTTGTCAGAAAGTCATCAACGCTATTTGGAGGTAAAACCCGGCTGGCCCTTCCAACTCCTGACTTTTGATGAACACCCTTTCCTCAGCGGCAAATGTGTCTATCAAGCCGATAGTAGCCATTCGATTCTTTCCGATGTACGTCATTCGTTATCACAAACAGTTCTTCTGGTCCTTGTACCGCTTCACTTTCTTCATAGACATATAAACGGACGCCAATCCACTTTTATAATCCACATACTGCACCACTACTCGATCATTACCGGTCTGTGTTTGCATTACCAAGTTATGCGCTCAAAGCCGCTGACGGAGCCAGTAGTCTCAAAGTGCCTGCAATCCGCTCCGTTCTGGAGTATATGAAGTGTGTAGTTCACTTATTTGCTTTCCGTATTAATTCACGATGCTGAGACCTGTAGCTTTTTAATTCTATTTCTACTTTTCGTCGTCGCAGTCGAACTGAATCAGGTGGATTGCCTTAACGTTTGGGAGGTTGCGTTTATGGTATATTCGCTTGGGTTCTCTTTGGAGAAGGTGGCAGCGATGCAGGAACACGGAATCAGAGGTAATGTCTTTCGTGCGCTCGCTGTGCATCACCTATTGAAAGTGCCATTAGTCTTCTTCACGGGTACCTGGGTATGTGGTGATTGTATCCCACATCGTGGATTTGCTGATGACTGTCTAGAACGGGTTTGATTTGGCATTCAGTACGTTCCCTAAGATCATCAATCTGAGGCGTCATTCTGATATCCTACTCTAAAGTACCAATATTTTGCACGTACGGTGTTCTCCGTGTCTACGGGGTATACCACCCGAGTGCGCTCTCCGTTTCCTATTGAAGCACCGCAGAGGGTGAACAATTTTGATTAGATGGCTCTTGGGCCAAAGCTGTTGGTGTCGACAGTCTCGCGCTTATCGCGTGCCTACTATTTCCTCGGTAGGTCTCGTGCTCACATGGGCGTTAGAGGCGTGTTGAACAAATGGCTTGTCCTTCAGGTTGGCCTTCGTGACACTGAAGAATAATCTAATGGTGCTATCATTGCGGGCCATGATATCTCAATTTGTATTGTTAATGCTCATTGCCGTTTTCTGCTTCGCGGGCTTCTTGTACGCGCTCTGGACGTAAGTGGATGCCTTTCTTTTTCGTGGCGACGTACCAGATATTTTCATATTCCAGGTTAAGCAAAGGAAGAGCTGGGTGCGATACTGCTTTCAGTACTACCTCTATTGTCACCCCGCTGAGGCACAGCCCTTGAACAGGTATTCCGTAGCGTAATTCTGGTCATCTTCTTGAGAGATTCCGTCCATCTACTTATTCGAGGTTTCAGTCAGATTGCGTGGTGGATGATCGACATATGGTTTGGTCTTGACGCGGCCGGCTTTGAGAAAGCCCGTAGGTAGAAGAGAATGCCCAGACAAATTGTTTCTTATTCTCCGGCAGCCAATTTCGACAGGACCTTTGGCCCAGTTCTGATGGTCACTTACGCCTGCCTAAGCAATACATTACTCCTCACAGGTATGTCACCCTTACGCGCTCAAGTTACTCTGGCTAACACGCCGACTATTGTCGCAGTCTTAGTCTCGGTGTGTCCACATCGGGCTCTCAGGAGCTGTATCTGATGCCACCATGCAGATTCTTTCTCATACGTTCTCCACGATATCTGAGGATGCAGCCGCTGAGGTTGAACTTACACCCCTGATATTGTGTTATCTTACCCAATTTATTTATAGGCCATGTTTAGACGCGCTGTATCGACAATTGAAGGGTTGGTCTAGCGCTCACATCGTACTACGTGACCTAATCACCTGAACATCTGGTAGTGTCAAGGCAGATTCCCTGTTCTCATACCAACCTCCTATCAATCTCTTCGCTCTCTGGATCCTCCTTCCTGCGAGTTACGTACTAACCCCGCGCTGGTTCCATAAGGTCTGGCCTTCCATTTACGCACGCTGCACGTTTGATGAACATACTCATGTCAGGTCAACGTGTTCATGATCAGGTTCTTGCACTCGAAAGTGACAGGACCGGGCTTCTGGGCTGATAAGCCACTGTAGATTAACAAACTTCCCGATATTGATCACGATCGCATTGTATGAGCGCCAAGCCAAGAAGATAGGGACAGTAGGAGTCGGAGAGACACTCTTGGCAACGACAGAACACTTTTTGGAAACCCTGCCAAGAAACGTTAAGCGATGGAGTGCGTTGCTTGTCTGTCCATTGTGTAGGATGTGATAATGATGTACCACAGCTCTCCTGGAAAACTTGCTTCCGGGGGGAGTATCCGATATTGATGCAGTGCGTGGACTTGCCTAATAGCCAGAACCTAAAACAGAAGGCTTCTATCCTTAGATATTCGAAATCGAGGAGCAACTAGACAGTGCATTGGATACACATGACCAGGGTGCACCTCCTCCAATGGGGCATCCGCGCACTGGCTCCATGAGGCGGGCTCAAGGATCTATAGGGAGTAACACATATTCGCGAATGCCATCGCAATCGTCGATGAAGCCAGACAGCTCGCCAGGTCGACAAATGCGGCATCGCGTTACAACTTCGTTGAATCGGCCTGCAGAGACGACGATTCAGGCGAGCCCGCTAGCGCAGCTATTCCAACCGGTCATCGTGGATGAAGTAATGCCAGGGGATACGCAGTCTTATACCGGGACGCGGGACGGGGTGAGCTATGGGCCTGTTAGTCGACGGCGGTTGTCATCTGCGACCACTCTGCAAAGGATGATTCCACCGAACCGAGAGGGCGACGGTGGATTTGTGCAGAGCCTAAGTCCAGATCCGCGGCCGGAGGCATTATGGGAGCCAGAAATTGCAGAAGAGACAGGAGAGAAGGAATCGGCGTTAGGAAGTTTGGAGTGGGCAAGACGATTGGATTCGATTGAGAGGAGGCAGAAGCGGATTGAGGAGCTCCTGATTGAGGTTGCGAATAGGATGCAGTGAGTGATGATGAGGGAGGGTGACAGGGTGACAGGTGACCGTGACGGTTTTGTGTCGTTGGTCGTTTATTTTTTTTTGGTGAAAAGAGAGTTATATAGGCTGAGCTGGGCTGAGTGAGCTGTGCTTTGGCGCGAGCGAGCGAGGAAGGGAGAGACCGACTAACCGACAGACCGACAGACCAACCGAGCGAGTGACCGAGTGACCGAACGACCGAACGACCGGAATTCCGCCTCGCCTCGACTCGACAACAGAGCAACGGACGAGAGCAGTCGGCGACTTCGGCTACAGTCCCCTTCTCTCCCTCCATTACCATCATCTCTCTCTATTTCGCTCTGGCTCACTCATAACGCATCTCCTTCATGGTCATGGGCTACTCCCAAGATCATCCCCTCATCCCCTCCCAGGACCGCTCCGGGTCCACCACCGGCTTATTCATTCCCCTCTCTCCCAAGTCTCACGGCTCCCCCCGTCAATCCCCTCGCCGACTCTCCCCTGCTCCTGACGAGCCGTCCTCTCTTCCTTCTCCATCCCTCCTGAGCGGCCTGGAGCGGCCTTCCCTCCCAACACGCGCATCCACACTCGGATCAGCCAACGAACTTGATCACAAGTCCTATTCCGATCCCTCTTTGCCAAAACACTCTCGCAGCGAAGACCTAAATCACTCATCTGCCCCATCTTCAGTCTTCCTTTCTGCCAGTCGCCCGGCCACCCCGGCCAACAGCTCCCGTGACCGTAATCAGCCCTCCCCATCTGAACACTTGAGTACATTAACTAGGCGACTGAGCGGAACATCTGCATCCTCGCATTCGACCTCTTCGAATCCTGCGGAAAACCGTCCACCCCCTTCTGTTACCTCTGCTAGTAGTACTACTTTGGTCTCGTGAGTATTCTCATTACTCTTGTACACAACCTCTCTCCGTTCTCTTGCCTCCTCCCTCTACCTCCCCCTTCCGGTTCTATCTAACAAGTCGACCATCACCTCCCTAGGTCATGTTCCGCTTGTGCACTCCCCATGCAAGGCGCATTCGTTCGTGCCCTCGGTACAGTCTATCATCTTCAATGCTTCAAGTGCATCGTAAGTATTCTCTCGTTCTTGGTTTGAGCACCGCATCACCTTTTACAGGATTGTGGGGATGTTGTCGCTTCCAAGTTTTTCCCTATTGATGGTCCTGATGGCAAGCAACAACCCCTGTGCGAAAGGGATTACTTCCGGCGACTCAATCTTATTTGTGCGAAGTGTGGCATGGCACTAAGAGGGAGTTACATTACGGCGTGTAGTACGTTGCGTGCATGCTTGATGATGACCTAGATCCACCTCATGCCCGTGCAGACAGAAAGTTCCATGTTGAGCATTTCACATGCTCCATTTGTCCAACGCTTTTCGGGCCACAAGACTCATATTATGAACACGACAATGATGTATATTGTCATTATCATTATTCGACGCGCTTTGCGACAAAATGCGCGGGTTGTAATACCGCCATTCTAAAGCAGTTCGTGGAGATCAATAGGAACATGCGCGACGAATGCTGGCATCCAGAATGCTACATGATCAACAAGGTCTGTAGCAACCGTAGTGCTATCGCACTTCTCCGTTATTGATGATCCATCTCTTTCTATCTGAAGTTCTGGAATGTCAAAATCGTTTCCCGCCGACCGACAAGTCTCACAGAAGTACCACCTGACACAGGCGAACCTACGTACGCGGAGGAAGAGCGGCAGGAGACACACGCGTCGTTGAAGGAAAAGCAGATCCGGATGGAACAGCAGGTTTATCGCATTTGGACGTGAGTTTCTCACCGGGGTCTTTATTACATGGATTCGAGAATTCTAAACAGTCGTCCAGGGTGCTTTCTGCATTCGAGGAGTCAAGTGCAGCATGCATATCGGATATGCTACGACACGTGAGCAGCGGCCAATACTTGGAGGCCATACGAATGGCGGAGAAGTTCATTCTCCACGTGGAAATCCTTTTTGCGACCATTGATGACCTCGAATGGCACTTCGCTCATCTGAGCATCAAAGGTACGTTGACCCGTTGCCAAGCCCCATGGCTACCGCTTTCTCACGGTCACCTCAAGGCATGTCACATGTTAGGGAAGCCCGCATGCTCTGTCGCAAGACTGTGGATTTGTTCACCCTCCTATCTCACACCCAGGAGACAGGAACACGCCGCATGGGCATGACCCAAGAACTCCTCGCTTTGGTCACGGGACTTGCACATTACCTTAAGATCCTCATCCGCATAGCACTCACAGGCGCCCTCAAGCTTGAGCGCGAACATGGCGTACGGGAAGCGATGCAGTCATTCCTCGACAAACTCCATTTACTTGCAGTACAAAGCGGAAACCCATCTGCACGTCGGATGATAAAGGGAGCCAAGGGTGAGGCCATCTCCACCCAGCGTCCTACTTCAGGCAATGCAGGCACCATTGGGGTTATGTACGGCTTCCGTAGCCTTGCCCCGGAAAATGCTGGGGAATCGCCATTCCTTGGCGCTCCTCGTGACCCTGGGCTCAGTAGCGTGCCAGTCGTGAACCCTCCGAGCGACCTGTGCGTCAAGTGTAACCTTACAGTAGAAGAAGATTGTGTTCGGCTTGGCACATTCCAACGTTGGCATTCACACTGTATACAGTGTAACCCATGTGGCAAAGTTGCGGCTCCGCCAGCGGTTGCGACTGCGGAGGACAAAGCCAAGGAGAAGGAGAAAGCTGAGGATGGAAGCCTCGTGCCAAGAATCACAACCGCGCGCCGGCCTCCAGCTAACGTGGACATCTTCGCTTACGAACAAGACAGCATTGTGGACACGCAGTCGTTTGGGGCTGTGCCAACGGTTATCTATTGCACAGAGCATGCGCATCAGGGCTGCCGCGGCGGGTTTCAGGCAGTGTCGCGCCTCGAGCAGTATGCGTTTTTGCTTAACGTCGCTCTGAGGAGGCTGTACCTCCTCCTAAAGAAACGCAAGGTCATCCCGCTGACGCCCAGTATGTGCTTTTCTCTCGCCATCACGATCCGTGACACTGATCCCCCCTCTCCCACACCCACAGCTACGTCGTCTCAGTCTACCGCCGAGGTTGAGCATGATCCGTATCGTAACTCCCAGGACATCATGCGTATGAGGAGTCACCTCGATAGGAAGCTCTCCGCGACGGCGCATCTACCAAAGCGATCAACCATCATCGAGAGCCCCAGCGGCAAGGTTGCACATCCAAGTGATGTGGTTACGTCATCACCTGGGCAGGGCAGCGGGCGCACACAGTTACAGGCGCAAATGCAGCAGGCCGACCCCGGCCTCGCATCTCAAGGGCAGCGTCCTACTATACAGCAGAACACTATAAGTGCCAATGCTGGTCCTGTGCGCCCGCAGAGGCCCCCTCAATTACAGGGACAACACCAACAGTTGCCACAGTCGCAGCAGCAAGCTCCGCAAGCACGACCGCCACGGCCGACCCTAAACCCAACCCCCCCGCTCCGGCTCCCGCTGACTCGCGACCTAACTACTTCCGCAAGAACACAGAAGTCAAGATTGTTGACGAACCGTCACCGTCCTCGCCGTCTGCCACCGTGCCAGTAGAAGGTGGTCCACTGGGTAGTGTACCAACGCTGGAGGGGCTCACACTCGCAGACATACCGCAACTTGCCGAAGCCGCCCAAGCAATGGAACAGCGTCGCTCCCTGCCTCGCCAGAGCATGGTACCCTACATCGCAGAATTGACACCGCTGGAGCTCGCTATCGCGCGACATGCGGCTGTTGTGGTGTTGTACCGCTCGCCTTTACGTGATCAAGTGGATCTAGACGAGATCTTGGAGATGGTTGAAGCGAAAAAGCAAGGATTCTGGGGTAAGCTATTCAAAGGAAATGATAAGAAGAACATCAAGAAGAAAGGTGCGCTACTACATTTCTTGCTTCGATGGGGTCGATCGGGCTGATGGTCGGACGTACTGCTGAAAGGTCTCTTTGGGGTCCCCTTGGAACTGCTTGTTGAACGTGAGGGTGCAGACTCATTACATGGCGCTTCAAGGGCCGCCTTGAGTGTGCCGAGCTTTGTCGATGATGTCATCTCAGCGATGCGACAAATGGGTGCGTGTTTGTTGTTGCACATATATACCGATCCGTCCTGCTCATGGATATTTCGCAGATATGTCGGTTGAAGGGATATTTAGAAAGACTGGCAACATCCGGCGGCGGAAGGAGCTCATCGTCGCGCTCGACCGCGATTCGTCTTCCGTGGATTGGAGTACCGAACACCCAGTGCAGATTGCCGCTTTACTGAAACAATTCTTCCGTGACCTTCCTGACCCCCTCTTGACGTCCAAGCTGCACCGCCTTTTCATTGCGGCAGCCGGTGCGTATTCAGAGCACCTTAGCCAGGCTGCATATTACTGACATGTGTTCGACTTTAGGTCTGCAAAATGACGACGACCGCAAGCGGTTGCTCCATATCCTAACACTCATAATGCCCAAGAGTCACCGAGACACGCTGGAGGTCCTTCTCGTTTTCCTTAAATGGGTGGCATCGTTCGCGCACAGCCTCGACGATACTGGAAGCAAGATGGACCTTCCGAACCTCGCGACAGTCATAGGCCCGAGCATCCTCTTCTCGGCTGGCCGGGATCCTGCGTTCGAATTGAGCTTTGGCGTCATCAGGGTTGTAACGGAGTTATTGGAGAATCAGGACGAATTCTTCACCGTTCCCGAGGATTTTTTACCACTCGTGCATGACCAGGAACATTTTGCTCATAGCATGGAGCTCCCCAGTAAGGACTTGATGAAGAAGTGTGAGACATACATGCGTCAGAAGTCTAGTGGTCGTGCCACCGGACCTTTGATGTCTCCTGTCTCTAGCTCGTCACCTTTTAATTCGAACAACGCGAACTTGGCGCATTTGAACAGATCAGGAGATCTGCTGGACTCACGGTGGGTCTCTTGCCCATTTGACTTTTTTGATTTGATCATTACAACTAACACTTTGCAGTAATGGACCGTCATCAACACGAGGCGACAGGCCGAGCCCATTACCCGCTGCCCAGTCCGAAACCCTTATCCGGAATGGGTACCAATCACGGCAACAGTCCCCGCAACCTGGCCCGCCCCTCTTATCTGTCAGCTATCCGCCTCCAGGTGGATCAGGCCCAACGTCGTTTTCTCAAAGCGGTTTGATGATCCAAACACCGCAGCCGAAGCTGCCCCCCTCAGCAGAGACCAGCAACCCCTTGACATGGAGTGGATGAGCGCCCAACGCACGCCACAGCCGCTGTCGTCCCGGCCAAACTCGGGATCCTATGCCCGCCCCGGCGGGGATCTGCCCCCACCGTCGCCGACACCGAACTACGCGCCAAACGGGCATGGGCCGCTGACACCGGTACAGCTACGACAGCGCACGTAAGTTGGCTAGCTGTATCTGGCTGGAGCCGCTGTCCTGCAGACTGCAAGATGCACCTCGGCAGCAACATGGGGCTATTTCTGCGCGTGCAGAGAGAGAAGGGGGGGAGGCCTATCTCTGTCGTCACCACCTTCACCCCCATCGTCACATTGCGTCTATCTTTTTTTTTCCTTTCCTCCTTTGCGTCACCATATCTGTAAACCACGTTCTTCCTTCTTGTCCTGACCTCTGGCCCCACCCACCACTCCTTGTTTACCACACTTACAAAGATGGACAAAAGAACTTTATTTTTTTTTTCCTCTTACTCCTTTCTACCTCTCTTTTTCTGGCAATTATTCATGATACCCTCGCCATCCCTGATGTATCCCATGCGCCATTCTCCGGCTGCCGTGTAGCCGCATGAAATTAACAAAGTGATTTCCGTGGCGTGTGGAGAGTGACTGCTGCGATAATATGCGAATCTGGAGGTGGTGTCCCCGGATAGACAGGCAGATATTCTACGCCGCAGACAACCATTGGATCGGCGTTTGTAGCGTGGAAATCTAGTCAATAACTGATCTACGCACGTCCATTGGCTCGTTGACATGGTGGTATTCCGAGTTTTGTGCTGGGCACGTCGCGGAAAACACCACGCGCCAGGGCAGTGCCAACTTGCCTCTGGCCCGTTTTCATAAACCTCGCTAGCTTATAACCGAGGTTTGTGCGTACGAACAATGCTTCAACGTAACTCGCCTCAGCCGACCCGAACACCCAAGATCGCTACAGTAAAGAGAGGCAACACGCTACTATCATAGGACATGTGAGACTGGCCACTGCCGAGTACGTGTTGCCTCGGATTGCGAAACACAAGTCAATATCATGATCGGCGGACCAAACTTAATGAGCATAAGCTCTACGTGTTTTTGTGCAGCAGAACTGAAAGGTTGAGGACAGTACAAGTGTATGCAATTACTTAAGAGGAATGCTGAAAAAAAGTGAGCCACCAAGAGTTGAAACGGACAAGAAACAGACGTACAAGCGAGAAGCTGTGCAGGTGCAAACGACAGAAAATGATGAACGACGCTCGTGATCGCGAACGTAACACATGACTTACAGTGCGTTGCACCTATCTGTTTCAGTAGGGTCAGCCAAGAAGAGACTAATGACTAGAGAAAGACGAACACCGGGTCGACCGTGCTTGACAGGCTTGTACGAGACGGAGAATTCCCCCAGGTAGTGACCGACCATCTCTGGTTTAATTTCGACCGAGTTGAACACCTAGGGAGTGCAAACTTTCAGTACCGACACCTCACTACTAGACCCACGCTGTGAACGCACCTTGCCATTGTAGATGCCGACAACGGAACCAATCATCTCAGGAACAATAATCATATCGCGCAGATGCGTCTTGACCACAGCGGGTTTCTCATTCGGGGGCGCCTCTTTCTTTGCTTTGCGTAGCTTTTTGATGAGACCCATGGGGCGGCGTTTTAGACCGCGTTGGAACCGACGGCGTGCGCGGGCATGGACAATCTAAACAGACAACGGATCATACCCTTGCTGGGCGATCAACTACTGGCAGTGAGTGCATACCTCAACGAACTATATGGGCGGGACAATCAAGCTTCAAATGGTTACGACTGATCATTAACGCACCTCCTCATTGCTCAGATCGAGGAGCTTGTCAAGCTCGACTCCGCGGTATGAAAACGTGCGGAATGTACGCTTCTTCTTGAGATCAGCAGCGACTTGCGGGTCGGTGGCCTTAATTTACATGTTCATCAAACGCACAGCGTAACAAACACGATACACACCATGGTTATACGTTGGGACTTGTTGATGTCGATGTCGATGGTCGCTCCACCAGTGACTGTGCAGTATACCAAATTGAGTTCAGTCGGAGTCTGAATTTGCCCCAGTGGCGTAAAGTTTAAACTAATACTATACAGTAGACGAGCCACCTGCTTCTGGGCGGGCGAGAGCCAGCTCAAGACACGACGGATAGAATCCACAGGTCCTCCCATTGCGGATTAAACGTGAGCGTTTTTGAACTTGCAAGTAGTTCTTCTATGGCTAGACGTGGCTTACAGTGATTTGTGGCTACCCATCTCATACGATCTGACACAATCAAAACCATACCAAGGTGTGTACTCTTCGCCATCCTGTGCTTTCCCCTTCGGACTGACTAGCATCGACAGATGCGCTACATTGCTGCCTACCTTCTCTTGAAAATCGGAGGAAACGAGTCGCCGTCAGCTGATGACATCACAAAGGTCATCCAATCTGTCGGTATTGAAGTTGACGAGGATCGACTGGAGTCGCTCCTTTCCGAGCTCAATGGTAAAGACATCAATGCCGTGCGTTTCCCATCTCTCTGCCCTTGCGGCAAGGCCAACGTGCCATTCCATAGCTTATTGCCGAGGGTATTGGCAAGCTAGCCTCTGTACGTGTTTCCAGCTGCTCATTAGTTCACTTAACCTATATGGCGCCATACAGGTGCCATCTGGCGGAGCTGCTGTCGCTGCGGCGTCGGGTGCCGGTGGGGCTGCTCCTGCTGCGGCTGCCGAAACCCAGGAGGAGGAGAAGAAGGAAGAGAAGGTCTGCATTTCGATTGGTCTTTTTTTCCCAACCATTCATTATTTCCCACGTGTACAGGAAGAGTCCGATGAGGATATGGGCTTCGGTTTGTTCGATTAGAATAAGGCTTTATCAATGCGGTATCTCTATCTGTCTCATGTTCTACAGCGTGTGTCTGTTGGCTTGAGCGAGGAAATTTTTCTGGCATAGGCATAGGAAGAAGAATGGCTCTCCCAGGTGTCGAGGATCGATCCTCTTCGGCATTCGGACCTGTCATATCTATATACTATTTCCTGTTTGCGCTTAGTTTTGGCCATCTTGGCGTCGTAAGTCAGTGGCACGTTATGTTCGGAACGGCCAACCGGGTCGTTTTTTATGATTCTTGATCTCAGTCCTCAGTTGTCCAATGCAACGATCAACGGAGTCGGTCCGAATGAGTTACTACGCACTGACGTGTTTCCACAACCTTATAGACCCTGCCCTGGGGTGCTGCGATGGATTATAGGGTATACTCTATAGTGTAGGAGCCGTTCTTGTGCGTCATTCCTGGAAAGATAGTGAGGTCTTCCTGTCGTACGAGCTTTGCGTTCTGTTGGTGTTGCTGAGCAGCGGGGGCTAGAGTGTTGTTGCAATCTGCCGTACAGTATGGGCCCTGATCGCAAGCGATCCAAAATGCCACACAAATTTATCGATTACAGATGGTGATCCTCACTCAGCGGGAGCAATAGTGAAATATTAATTTCACCAAAGGGGTTAAGAGAGAAGGCCGCAAAGTACCACAGAAAGAGATCGGCGGGGGCAAGACTCCACTCTGGGGATTGAAGCCCGCCAAAGGCCAAAAATACAATGTAATCCAATTCCAATTCCAATTCAGTTCGAAAAAATACTGAAACCTGATTGGCTGGCTACTCAGAATTAAATTGGACTACATGTAACTAACCCAGTGAAATTGCATCGACATTGGGTGGCTAATCTCCGAAGAAATGGAAAGTAACACCGGGAGCGCGCCGCTATGAAGGGGAGGACGTAACGTAACAGAAGTCGAGCTGGGCGCAGAAGGTGACGTGATGGGGCTAAGGTTCGGAGTCGGGTTTGGGCTGGGTTAGCTTTGGCGGCGGGGCAGCGCCTACCGGGGCGTCCGAGGGGTGAATCGCATCCAGGCATCGGTTTCGGCACACCGCAGCGCATCTCCGAAGGCCAACAACGCGGCCCGAGGGAAAGCAGCGTTTGAGTTGGCGTAGAGTGATTGTAATGGAGCGCAAGTCTATTGTTCCAGCGTGTTGTCTGGGGCTGAAAGATGTGATGAAACAGGTTAAGATCAAAGTTACAGTCACAAGGGATCGATCAGAGGTATTGCGGTGCAGATTTGCGACAAGGTGGTGATATAGCACTGGCCGGCGGCTGATGGGGCAGCCGCGGAGCGTTTATTGTGAGAGCCGGCGGTAGTTATCGCATCACCAGTGTTATCGGTATCGGTGCGGTGCGAAAGGCTCTTCCGGACGCTTACGCTCTGACGAGTTGCGGCCAAATCAGCGGCGGCCGCGGAATACTGAGGATGCTCAATGCTTCCGAATTCCGCAAGCCGGCGGCGAAACGGCGAACAGGTCGGATAAGGCATAGACTGAGGCGCGCTCGCTTGGCGCCTCCTTTTTTTGTGCTTCGGCGGAGGTGGCGGAGGAGGAGTTGAGGAGTTGTCCGAAGGGGGAAATTTATTATTTGGGTTGCGGGAGAAAAAAGGGGAGGGATGAATTGATAGCAAAGCAGGGCAAGCCGAAGAGGTTTAGATCGGATCGGGTATGGGGTCGATCTGTCTGAACACCGGTGGGCTGGTGACGCTGACGTTGTCGGATGAGGAGACCCAATGGGCCCGCTTATAGTCCCTGTCCGTGACGACCGACCGCCGTTCGACCCTCCCCCCTCACTTGCAACCCCTCCAACCATCCATGGACCACCTCCCTCAAGACAACCCTCCACCACCACCTCCCTTCTCGCAACCGGTCATCCCCCTTGCTTCTCAGTCTTCCTTTAGGTCTTCAGACGAGTCTGACCCATTCAAGATATCTTTCCTCAAAGGTCCCAAACGCAAGCGCCTCGCCAAGGTCTGTATCCTCACATACACTTTACTCTGTTCTGTTGACCCCCCTTCAACAGGCCTGCGACGCTTGTCATAAGAGTAAGCGGCGATGTGACGGCACCGGTCAGTCTCCTCCCTATTTGCTCCTACATGCTCCTCTCCTGATTATGCTTCAAGCGCCTTGCAGTAATTGGTATGTACTTCGCCTCAGGGTTTCTCTCCTTGACCGCCCATCTTCTTTCTAATGATCCGCTGCGTCCTCCCAGTTATTTTGCCGCCAAAGATTGCACCTACACTGACTCCTCCGGCCGACCCGTTCCCGCGCCACTGGCATCAAAAACCGACAAGCCATCACGGGCTGGGCCAAGTCAACCCCGCCGTCGTCCTCAAAAGGATTCGTATTTAGAATCACCGGTTTCCACCCCCGCAAACAGCCTGTTGTCGGCACGCGGAGAGCCTCTGACATCGCCCCAAGCTCCCTCCGACCCCCGTGATGAGCCTTCGAAACGCCCCCGAGTGGGGTCCATCTCTTCCTCTTCCTTCCCAGCTCCAGAATCTCAGGCAGCTGCCTCCGCTGCGCCCTCCTCAGTTTTCGCGGCTACTCGCTTTGAAGTCCCCGTCGTGCGTGAGCTTGTGAATTGTCCGTCATCTCTCTGTTCCTTCCTTCCGACTCCCCTCTAACCTCTTTAAACCTAGTATTCTTTGCACATTGCCACCCTCACCGTCTCCTCATTCATCAACCTACCTTCATAGCTGATGTCAGCCTGGGACGCGTCCCTTCCTACTTATTATATGCGCTGTGTTCTCTCGCCGCCCCTTTCTCCAAACATCCTGCTGTACGGACGGATCCTCTTCGCACTTCTGGTTTGGCATACGCCAAGGCAGCCGAGGAACAGATGTTCGATTTGCATGGTCGGCTAAGTGTGGACAGGAACCTCGTCACAGCCCAAGCGCTTTGTCTTCTCGAGACCCACCGGTCTCTCCTTTCGTGCCCTTGGTCTCCCCCCAGTACTCATCATCGTGAGTACCTCGGCTTTCCGGGGTCTCGGCTATAATGACGTCGTCACTTATTCTCACTGAATCGTAGAACTTGCTCTGAGCATATTGAAGGAGGATCTCCATATTCAGGATGAATACCACTCCAGTCTGGCTTCGACACCCATGACTAGCTTTGAACTCGACGCAATTAGCCGCGAGTGCGCCCGCCGCGCGTTCTGGTATATGAGATTGATGCACTTGACCGCGTTCATGTACTTTCAAATACCGGCGCCCCCCATTCTCATGGATTCGAATTTGCGCCTCCCTGTAGACGAGGCGAGCTTCGAGTTTGGCGCGCACAATAGCCAATTGGGTCCGTCCATATCCCCTCTTTCACATCATTGTCTAATATCTCGGCGCTCACCGGTAGAGTATTTGCACCTGCCAGCGCCACGTACGCAATATGTGTCCGAATATGGACATCTTCTCCGTATCGCCTCGGTGCATGGTCGCCTCGAAGCAGCACTAAACGCCGCAGGCAGTAAGTCCCATTATTGACACGTATGACTGGTTCTTATACATGTCTGGGTATTCTCACAGCTCGGTCAACGGCGCATGATGTGACACAGGTGGTCATAGAAGAGACCGAACAGGAGATTTCGGTACGCACAGCTTACTGGAAGGCGAATAGCGGTGAAAATTGATCGCAACTTTCATATTCTCTTCTGATTGTTATCCCTACCTCCCTGATGCGCTGGCAGGCGTGGGAGTCGTCCCTTGCTGATCATGTCTGCTTCAACGAAGAGAGTGCAGCACACCATCTGGCAATGTTTGAGACGAGCTCGAATGCTGGCGCCTGGTGCTATTTCATGATGCACACGTTGTATGCATGGTGCGTCCTCATGCTCTCCGAGGTACGCCCAGCACGTCTTTGCTCTTATCTGTACGTCTCTCTTACGTGCATATTAGGCAAAGGCGCGTGGATCGAGCGCCGTGGTGAACAGTTGCCGTGAGTGGGCTCGTGACCGCCTCATGCTGATCGGAACGAAGCTTGGCAGTAGAACGAAGAATAGTGTCTTGCGTATGTGTCTCCTTCGGTTCCGAGTAGCGGTGCACGGGCTGATTGTCTTCGAAATTCCTGCAGTTGTGGCGATCGTTATAGTGAGTTTGTCTGCAGCTGGTCTCGGCTCTCGAATTGACGATTATATTTAACCAGGCACTGAGTAGGTTTGGTATGAGCGAACATTCGCAAGTTCTAGCGTGGTCGAGAGAATACACCGAGGCCTGTGGATTAGAAATCCCGACGAAATCCACGAGCAGGTCTCGGATGCCACCCCCAGAGACACTAGCTTCTACGATGCGACCAACCCTACCGCCTATCCCTCCAACACCTGCTTCCGCGACAAACGTGGATCGTGTCGAAGATCGCAGCGACACGTCGAGTACCGGCTCTTCTGGGACATACTTCAACTCACTACGAAGCTCATATAACAAGCTTCGTATCACCAGTCCCGAGCCAGCCGCCTCAGGATCAGCGCCCTCCCTCCCGTCGTTGAAGTCTTGTGGGCTGCTTGAGTCATGGGCGCACCCGCAGCACCCTCACCCACAGTCACAACAGCTCCCAGATGCTGGGGGGTCGGAACTTGCAACCTCGCCGACGCCGCCATGGATCGCACTCCAAATGGCGGCTGCGGCCAAAGGGTGTGTTGCAGGTCCCTCTGAGACTGCGACATCACCATCTGTACCGTCCCGCAGTTCAAAATCGACGATGCCTGTGGGACTGGACTGGCTTGCGAACGAGTTTTGAGCTTTGTTGGACATGCTTTCGTTCTCTTGGACACTGTCCCTGTTTCTCTTCCGTTTTGTTAAGTGCCAGCATCGTGGGCGAGGATCTTGGTTTGCATGTCGTAGTGCTTTCTTGAGGATCCATCCGCGGCTTGGCATCGTATATGTAGAGCATGGGCTATTATTAGGTTCCATCTATCATGTTTCGTCCGTCCGACTGTGTCGCAGTTGGACCAGTTGGAGGACAACGCCGTTTTGTACATCATTCCGTTACGTTGCAGTTATTCAGCTTAACGATCAAATGGCAGGGTAAAAATTCATTGCTGCTTCTGTAACCGTAGATTACGATGGAGCTCTGGCTGAACTAAGACGACACGATCGAGAAGTTTCCCAAGTACATCATCTTTATGTTCGTTATATGCTTCTGTAATGTTGCCCAACTTCTCCTCTGTCTCCTTATCGATATTGGATTGTACGTCTTGCGTTATCCCTACATGCTGGAAGGATATGGTAGGTGACGGAGCATAAAGAATCAGAACAGGACTTACGGAACTTTGGAAGGCAGAGAATTCCTGCTCCTTCACCTTACGGTACACTTCTATCTCCTTAGCTGCTTCCGTGCGTGCATCTTTCAGCCGTTGTACTCGGTCTGCGGGATGCGATGAAATAAGAAGAGAAGTAAAGGGGTGAGTCAGACAACAGACATTGGCGAGCCTGTTGCACGACTTTGGCGGCCTCTTTCTCGGCCTCGAGGAGGGTGTGAATACTCTGCGATTGCTGTGCAGCCTGTGAAATGTCAGGAAATTGGTGAAACAGTGCAGGGGTACAGGCGTGCCATGATAATGATATGCTGTGCTGTCTGAGGACAAGCGGTGAGATTGGGGAATTCAAACTCCGGACTGGTTGTGGCCTGCTGTGCGCGCGTGGACGAACACAGCGTACGTGGCGTTTGGGCTTGGGCGTGAGCGTAGAGCCAACATCTAGTAAGTTAGCACAACCTCCCCCACCGCGTGGATAACCACGAATTGCTGCTACACACCCTACAAAGTCGAAATACAAAGAAAAGAAAAGAAAAATCGTAAAAAAAAGTGGTTTAAGCAGAGGCCGCCCAGCACATCTTGAGCTTTCCTCGCCACCCGATCTCAGTCAGAGTTTAGACGACACTCTGTCACCTCTTCTGTACTCTTCTGCCATAGCGTCGTCGTCGATGGACCCACTCCAGGCACTCGCCGCCGCGCTCAGCGTGCCCGCAGACTCGAAGGAGCAGGCGGACCTACTCGTGGCCCTCCGCGAGACCCTGGAGGCCCAGCCTCACCTCGTCCCGACGCTCTGCAACACGCTGCTAAAGACAGCGGCGGGATCGAACGACTCGCTGTTCAGACGCTGGGTGTTGGAGCTGTTGCATTTCGGGATCGCGCGTGCGCCGTTGGCCGTGGACGTGCGTGCAAGCCGTGCGTGCCTCTCTCTCTCCCTCTTCTTATTCGTCCTCAGCTGATGTTTATTTTAACTTTTTACAATTCGTGTGGCGGGCTCTATCGTCGTCGTCGTCCGCGCGTTCCCCCCCCCCCCCTTTTTTTTTTTTCCTATTTATCTTTTCTTCAGTCGCAGCGCAGTCTCTGGACGTGCTTACTGGTCTTTTGAACGACGACAATGCTTGGACTGTTAAAGTCGCGGTGCAGACCCTTGCGGGGGCGTACCCGCTTCTCTTTCGTCGGATGTACGTAGTCGCACTATCAAGTTTCGGGCATCCCGCGGGTCGCTAATGCTTCAACCCTCGGTTTTTCATTGCATTTCTTTGAGCGCAGATGTACGAACAAAAACGAACGGACTCAGTGGGACACGCTCACGCGCGCGAAGAGCCGGATTATCGAGCTCATGTGGGCGCCGGATGTGCATGCCGGCGTGCAGTTGGCTGCCGTGAAGTTCCTGCAGAAGGTCATACTGGTGCAGTCGCGTGGCATCGCCGACCCAAGGGTAAGTCTCTTCTTTTCGTTTGCGCGTACATACTGCATTCAGTGTTTGTTCCCAAAAGCTGCAAAACAAAAACGATCCGAACCTTGCGGTCGTCCCGGGAGACCACCCATTCATCAATGCCGCTGCTCTCGAGACCGAGGGTGTTGCTCTCCTACAGCGTCTGATCACCGATTTATACACGAAACAGTACGTCGGGCCAATAGATATCCATAGCTTGCTGGGCTGGAGTCACTCATACCTTGCGTTTTCAGAAACCCGGACCTTATATCCGCCATTCTGAATAGCTGGTCAAACCTCGTCAAGATGCGGCCCAGCTTCGTTCAGATCGTAGTGTCTTCCCTCACATTATGGACGCCTGCCCCTCTCCTGGGCCTTCCCTTCGCTAGCATCAGAAGTATCGAAAAATCTGTTCGCATCCTCCTAACACACATATCACGGTGCGCGGTCCCTATCAAACACATTTTTCTCCACCATCACTCAAGTCAACCCCTTTATGCAGCTCACAGGCTGGCGCAAATTACGCGCGTGAGATCAATGATGCTCTCACAAAGCAGACCCAACGCATGGAGCAAGCTGCGGCGGACGAGAGGACACGTAGGGCCATGGCAACGCAGGCACAAGTGGATTCTCGCAAGCGTCCACCATCCTCTACAGCTCCAGGTGAAGAAGACGCAAAGCGCCAGAAGGTAGAGGTAGACCCCAACGCGGACGCCACTGCGCTCCTGGCCTCATTCGACTTCACAACGCTCCCCATCGCGCTTATCGCAGAGCTCATCGTCGCGAACCTGCAGGCATTCTCGGAAGAGACATTTCAGGCACGCATCAATGCTTACCGCCAGCCCGCGCTCGCAAGTGTTGCTGCTCCTGCCCCTGTGCCTGCAGGTGCTCCTCCAGTGTCAGCTGCGGCTCTTGAAACAGCGGTGGCTTTGGAGAATGCAGTGTCGATGAAGATGCCACCGACGATGCCAGCAGCAGATCGGGCAAGAGAGCGAGTCACGGTACAGGCGCCGTCAGCGCAGGTTGAAGAGACAAGCTCCTCCAGTAGGGTTAAGGAAGAGCCTGTGGACCCGCTGCAGATGGACTTGGACGAAGATATCGAATACGAACCTGACAGGCTAAATCTTGAAGTATGTTTTCTCTGTTGGCCGTCGCCCGGTGTGCGTCTCATCAATCTGTCCACCGTAGCTGGAACCGATGCAAGAGGATGACGAAACGTTGGCCACGGCTGAGCTTGATGCGAATAAACTGCTTCCACTAAAATTTCAGGTCCCAACGCCATCAGTTCTTGGGGAATTGGAGCGTGTGGCAACGGTCAAATCTGTGGCCACGCGGATATGGCAAAGTTCTGGCGACCTTGCGGTTGGTCCGCAGGCTGGTGGGCGGGACATGTGGATGTTGCTCCTTGTGCGGATGATCACACGTGTGGTCGACCCAGAGGATGGCAAGGACAAGTTACAAGGAGCAGTTAACAAGATCACAGGTTCGGATGCGGATGTGGAGATGAACGATGAGACGCTCGAGCTGTATGAGCGACAAGACCGGTTACGGAGAACACTGTGTGACTACATCATGGCCGACTTTTCCGGGCGGTGAGGGCTGATCTCATCCACTCAGTGAGAACTAACTGACAATCACTCCCAGGATACGACTCGCCACAACATGGATGAATGAGGAGTGGTACAACGATCAAGTAAGGCTATCGTCGGACGATGACTGGGTGGGTGCTCTCTATGGGTTTGGCAGCGGTGGCACTGACACTCTGCAGCGTCCGAACTACGAGCTCTGGTTGAATCAAATCGTAGCCGAGTATCAATTACGCCTCGATAGGAAGGACAGGATGTTCGCGCGCTTCCTTCTCGATTTGCCCTCCGTTCCCTCGGACGTGTTCACACTACTTCGCGATTTGTGCGCCGAACCAGACAGGTGGGCCTAGTTGTCACTGACTGACATTCACTCGCTTATCGGTAATATGATCCGCATGCGCCAGGATGCAGGTCGGTTTCCAAACCTTGCGCGACTTTGTTACGCAACGGCCAACGCTCCGCGGGGATGCAATAACCATCCTTTTGGAGTTAACGACACACTCAGGTATGGGTATCCCTCAAGCAGCACTAATAAATGTAGCTTACAAGGGCGACGTCTTGTTCTAGAAAAGGTAACACGAAACGCGGCAATTTTAACCGTAAAGCGATGTATGGGCGAATTCCAAGCCACAGACGGCATGATACGTGATTTTGCCCTACAACTGCTCCGCCGACTTCAGACGCCACGTTCAGTTGACAAACCTCCAGCAGGAGATGTCGCGGCGACTGCGGGTAACGATGGCATGGAAGATGGACAGCTTCCCCCGGAGGATCTGCTACAAACGCCGTACTTACCCGAACGTCTGGAGCTTCCTGCTCAGAAATCACAAGTGGTGCAACACGTCGAGCTGTTATTCGCGCTGTCCTCAAAGGTCCCGGACTTCTTAGACGAGTACGTACTTCGAGCTCCGCCGCGCGCCCAATAGAGAGGGCTCATTACTGCATCAGGATCTTCGCAGCCTATGGGGAGATGGATGTCAGCGTTCAAGAGGCGATTCAAGAACTGATAACTGCTCTCATACGATCCCTTGGTCCAGGAAACGGGAAGATCCTCACACTGATGCGCACATTCCCACCCGGCGCGGAGACTTTGGCTCTCCGTATCCTAAACATCTTCACGGAGCAAGGGCGGCCAAATGCGCAGCTCGTAGCCCTCGTCCGGGGACTGATCGCTGAGCGTAACCTTGATGCCCGGTTCCTTATCCCCATTATCGCCGAGATGGATAAGCCGGACATCGTGAAACACCTCCCTCGTATCGTCTCAATTTTGAATGGAACGCAGGAGATGAAGGAGTTGGTGCGGAGCGTCTTTGGGGCTGTGGTTACGACGCCGCCACAGACGTTTGGAAGCGTGACTAGCAACCTTCCGCGTGTGAGGCAAAGCGAGCTGCTTACCCCCGCGGAGCTGATGGTACTACTTCACGATACGGAGAAGGAGATCGGTATCAAAAGCGCAATTGAGGGTATGTGTATCGTTATAACAAATACGGGAGGTCCGCGTCTCTGATGGTTCCATTGTAGCTATCGGAATCTGCTTTTCAATGACAGACGTCTTCCGCTCTGAGATTCTTGCAGTGGTCATGCAACAGATCCTCGATGAGCCGGTCCTTCCGACTTTGTTCATGCGCACCGTGAGTCCAGAACGTTTGTTGTATCCACGTACGAAACGTTCACACATTTATATTCAAGGTAATTCAAGCTGTCAAGACGTACAAGTCGCTTACCGGTTTCGTCTCGACAACGTTGCTCTCGCGGCTAATTACGAAAAAGATCTGGACAACGCCGCCGCTCTGGGAGGGCTTCATTCGTTGTGCGGAAATCGTTGCACCCCAAAGCTGCCAAGTGCTGTTACAACTCCCGCGGGAACAGCTACGAGAACTAGTGGCAAAACAGCCGCGCTTGCGAGGACCACTGCGTGAATTTGTCCAGCAGAAAAAAGGTGGCAATCCTGCACGCGCCGCCATTTACTTGGAGATTATCGGCGAGGATGAACCGCAGGCAAGTGTAGCTGTAGCGGCCCCGGCGTCCGCACCCGCACCCGGGACGCCTCAACCAAGTATACCGTCAGCACCAGCCACACCCGCCACGGCCGAGCCAATGCAATCGTCATAATACCCGTGTAGGATGGGATCTTTACATATAGCTTTTAGATGTATCATGTACCACGTTTCATTTCTTTGTCTAATAACATAGGCCTTTGTTCTTTGTCGCCGCGCCAAACCTCCGGGTCCGCCTTACAGTTCACTTGGGCTTGGGATCGGAGGACGGGGCGTGTTGGTCGAGTTGAGATAGACAGGCGGCGACTTACCCATCCATTACTCTTGTTCTGCTGCGCGCAAAGTTGGCCATAGGCCAAGCGCATAATCACGTTCCGCTTCCCCAGCCATGCCTACCGACCCCATTAACCAGCATGGAGGATCACTCTCAAAGGCACAGGGGCCTCCCTCATCTCCCCGTTCATCCGAGGGTTCACCATCTTCCCTCATTGTGGCACGCGGTAGATCGAGAATGAGGAAGATCTCTAGTGATGCAGACCCGTTCTCAGAGGAAAATTTACGCAAGCGGTACGCATCGAGAGTTTTACACTTTTTCTCTGGCGGTCCAGTAACCTACGCCTACCCGTTTACACCGACTCGGAACGTGCTTTTGAAAATTTCACTCTCACTTGGGTCCCAGTGGCTACCACAGCGTCAAATCATTCGATCAGACTTTCCACCTTGAAAAGCGATGGAAGCTCGTGCGCGAGATGGGTTCTGGAGCGTACGGCGTTGTAATGTCAGTGCGCGTCCCCACCCCATCCTTTTTGTTTTCGTCCTTTTGAGACCCTGTTTTTTCTTTGTTTTTTTTTGTTTTTAAAATTTCAACATCCCGATATCGTTAGCTCGGCCGCGGATGAGATCTCGGGCGAGACAGTCGCGATTAAAATGGTGACGCGTGTGTTCGCGAAGACGACGCTCGCGAAACGCGCGTTGCGCGAGCTCACTCTCCTTCGACACTTCAGCAACCATGAAACATCACCGGGCTCATCGACGTCGATGGCGTTGCGGAGAGCTTCAATGAAATGTGAGCGCCATCATCTGCTCACTCGTTGACTACCCAGAACCGCTCTCCTTCCGTTATGACTAGGTATCTTTTCATGGAGGTAAGTTGGCATTTCGAGTACATGGTATAATTCAATCTATGTGTGTGTATGGTTCTGAACATTCCCGTATAGCCTATGGAAGGTATGTGCACCCATAACTGATTCCTACATTGTGCTGATTCCTGCATTCGTCGCAAAGCGGACCTGCACCAGATCATAAAATCGGGGCAGACCTTGACTAATGAGCACGTACAGTATTTTACGTATCAGATCTTGCGAGGTATGGTGATAGGCACGCCTCGACTCTCGGTTCTCGTCATTCATCCTGTTACTCGCCCGAAGGCATGAAGTATGTGCACTCTGCTTCAGTGATCCACCGAGACCTCAAGCCCGGAAATCTGCTCGTCAACTCAGACTGCGAGCTCAAAATATGTGACTTTGGCTTGAGCCGTGGCTTCGACTCGGCTCCGGAAGAGGGCGTAACAACGATGACCGAATATGTCGCGACGCGCTGGTATCGTGCGCCGGAGATCATGCTGGCTCTCAGGTAATTTTTTACTCCATCGCTCATGTCTCGATATGACAGACACCTTGACATCATCTGCAGGCGGTATGGTACGGCAAGTATGTAAAAGTCCGACACGCGGTGGAGCCGAGTTTATCGATCTGTCCTAGTCGACGTTTGGTCAATAGGTTGCATACTTGCGGAACTTCTCCTTGGACGTCCTCTGTTCAAGGGCAAGGAGTGAGCGCAATGACTCTGTACCGCATTTACTCTGATCTTGTCTTTTCACGACTAGTTATGGTATGTATTTCTTTGTGTGCACCAGCAGGATGTTTATTGTGACCAATCAGTGGACCAACTAAACAAAATATTAGAGATACTGGGTGCGTTTATGGCCAGAACAATCTCTTGATGATTTCTAATGAAAGCAGGTACTCCCAACAATGACGTTTTAAAACGCGTGGGCAGTGAAAGGGTGGGTACTCGTCTTTGTAGGTTAGACAGCTACACGAGTAGTATCAGGCTCAAGCATACGTCCGCTCGCTGCCCATCCGGAAAAGAATATCGTTCAAAAAACACATTCCTCATGCCGATCCCCAAGGTAGCATCTTTATCTCTCTCCCTACCCCAGTTCTAAATATGGAATTACCTACCCAGCCCTTGATCTCCTAGAGAAAATGCTTAGCTTCGATCCCACCAGTCGCATTGGCGTCACACAGGCGCTGGAACATCCATGGCTCGCAGCCTACCATGATGTGCATGACGAACCCACCTGTCCTCAAAAATTCGATCGCTGGCGTGAAATTGAGGCACTCCAAACAGTTGAGGAGTTCCGCGCGGCACTCTGGGATGAAATAAACGATTTTCGCCGCGAAGTGCGTGCCGTCGGGGCTGAAGCGGACGAGCAGCTCCCTCCGCTCCCTTCTGAAATGCCCGTGCGCAGTTTGAGCGTCCCCTTAGAGGCGCCCTTGTCCCCACAAAGACAAAGGGAAGACCCAGGCCCTGTGGTTGCGCAGACCAGGCAACAATCCGAAAGCCACAGCCCTGTAAACGAGCGTCGAAACAGCATGGACGAGCGTGCACGCCCGCGCACGCGCACGCGCGATCCCGTCATTTCTTATGCGCGCCGGACGAGCGTATACTCGTCACGTGACCGAGATTCTGCGGTCCTTGTGGAGCCTGAAGGTCTCCCCATTACCATCACGCGCACATCTTCGTTGGCGGGGGAAGACGCAGGGTTACCTCCTGCCGGTCTTGGCGTGAACGCTTTACCGTTCCCGAGTACTGGCGCACCGGAAGGCTACGTCGTGCCGGCACGTCAACGGACAACCAGTGCGGCTGGAGGACAAGCGGGCGGTGGGTCTCGAATGTTGCGCACATTGTCGACGGTGTCGATACATGAGACTGTCACCGCAAGCGTAGCCGCGGAAGTAGCGAGATTGAATCGGGCGAAGGAGACAGCTGCGGATGCCCCACCAAGCGAGATGCCCAGGGAGATCGGAGGCGAGGGATCTGAGTTGGTGGGAAAGGATAGTACGAGTTGAAGGTACGAGTTGCCATAGAACACACTGTACGACCACATCTGCATAGACTTTTTCAAAGCAGTGGTATATAGATATAGAGAAATACAAGGCCACAATACAATACAAAGATGGGTTGCGACAGATACGGGTGTCTATGCATCTCCGAGAATTTCTTTTAACCCTAGAACAAAGTCAGCACACGAGTTGGATGTGGGAGGTACAGACACCTACTCTGTATAATGTCAAGGTACGCTGAAGTCGCAGGGCTATCGGGGTACTCGTCCAAAAAGCTCACACCGTAGTCTGCGCTCTTTCCTATTCGCGGGTCAAGCGGTACCGAACCTAGAAGTTCAATGCCCGTTTCCTTGGCCAGACGCGCAGCTCCGCCAGTCGTGGGCCGGAAAATCTGAGACTCTGTCTTGCAATTCGGGCAGACGAAACCGGCCATATTCTCGACGAGGCCGAGTATGCGCACGCCAACCTTGCGACAGAAATCAATCTCGCGCGCGACGTCCTGCAGCGCCACCTCCTGGGGAGTGGTGATGAGTACGGCGCCGTCGATCCCGCTTTCCTTCAGGAGCTGCACGATGCTGAGGTGCTCGTCGGACGTCCCCGGCGGGGTGTCGACGATGAGATAGTCAAGCGCGCCCCAGTCGACGTCTTTGAGGAACTGCGCTATCAACCCGTTCTTCTTCGGCCCACGCCACATGACGGCATCTTTCGAAGAGGGGAGCATGAAGCCGACGGACATGGCGCCCAAGTTGTCCTGCACGTAGACGGGCGACCAGCCAGCCGCCGAGGTATGGACCTGCTCTGATGCGATGCCGAGGATGGTGGGGATTGAAGGACCACATATGTCGACGTCCATGATTCCGGTCTGAGGGAATTTTTTTTTTCCTTTTCAATTGCTGGCTTGTAGAAGCCGCAGGTGGAAAAAAAGGCGCACCTGCACATCCGGATCTGATGCGAATGCCCATCCGAGTTGTGCTGCAAAGGTTGACTTGCCGACGCCTCCTTTGCCCGATAGCACAAGGATCTTGCGGTTCACCTGTGTCATGCGCTCACGTACGAACGGTAATGCAGGATCCGGGCCTTTAGCTGCTCCCGACGCACACACGCCTTGGTTGGGACAACCTTCACATGCCGCAGACTTTCCTGCGAGTTCCGATTCGGTACCCTGTGGGAGAAGTATGAGAGCTGAAAGGGGGGACAACGTGAACGCTAGACTCACTGGACAATGTTCTGGCGCATTCTCCGGAACAGATCTCGGGTCTGGAACACTTGCTGGTGGTTGTTGCACAGCCAGCATCGTAGTAGTTTAGCGGAAGGAAGGAAGTTTGATTTTTGTTTACTGATCAGTGCACTCGGATCTCAGCGGCCCGGTACCAATAAATTGCGATCACGTGCTGCGTTGTTCGTTCCTTCCAAAGTGTCGAAGTAAGTCACGGATGGTTCAACTCAAATGGTACGCGCCAGTCCATGAGTGTCCCCGCTTTCGACTACTATAAAATTCTTGGTCTCACAAAGGGTGCATCCTCTGAAGATGGTTAGTCTTATCCCAATTGCTCATGCTGAACCGAACCTGACACCTGGGACAGTGCGGCGCGCATATAAGCAGAAGGTGTTAGAAACCCATCCTGACAAGCTCCCCCCGGACTCGACCGAGGAGGAGAAAGCAGCTGGTCGTGAACAATTTAGTAGGGTATGTTGTTAGGAGGCACCCACTTCCCATTCCCCGAGCTAATAGCCTCTAGGTACATGAAGCCTCGGAGATTTTGGGGGATGCTGAGCGGCGCAGAGTGCGATTTTCCTCTGTTCACGTTTATATCCCTCTTATACCACTGCTTAGGAATACGACATCCACTATCGGGAACTTCCTGAACCTAGTATTAAATCAGCCTCCAGCCCTAAATCAGCGACCGTTTCCGTGTTCAGATCAGACTCTATCTCCACTGTTCGTACTGCAGGATCCCGACCTGCGAACTTGGCAAGGACTTCTTCCACGACTTCCTCTATGTCTGCTAGGTCGGCCTCCAAATCACACAACGATTCTTCTTCTTTCGTATCCCAAACAACTTCTATGACGAGCGCACAGACCACCACCCCGTCCGCGAAGTCCTTGTCTAGGACTAACTCCGTTGTCACTACGCCTGTGGCCAGAACAAACACCATTTCTTCGTCTCACAGTGATAGGGTTCCACCGTCGTCTGTGTCCAGAGCAAACTCTTCGGCCAGCGCGCGCCAAGCACAGGACGCGGTATCACGCTCCAACTCCACTGCCACTGTCCGAGGTGCACCACCCTCGGTGTCCGGAAGCGGCTCCGTTTCATCCGACCATCAATTGCCGCCACCGTTGTCGAGTGCCCCCTCTACCTCGAGCAGCCGCGAACCACCTGCCTTACCCTCCATTTCCCGCACAAATTCTGTCGCTACCGTTCGCTCATCCACCTCTACCCGTACCTCGACGCACGTCCCTCAACCTATGTCCAGATCCAATTCCACTGTGACTGCCCCTCCGCAAGCCAGTGTATCGAGGTCTAACTCTATGGCGGCCGTCACTGCCATATCTCTTCACGAGACTTCTTCCATCGTCAGATCTAACACCAGGACGACTGCGCTAACTTCAGTGTCCGCACGATCGAAGGCTATAAGCAACTACTCGAATCGTATATCCATGGCAACTGTCGCCAGCGCGTTCTCTGATCTGCCCGCTCCACCATATTCTCAACCAAAAGATTACGACGAACTGGTTGGGGCTATGCTACAGGAGTTATACCGTCTTAACCCGGAGTGGGTAGAGCGCAAGCAGCGACTCCAACAGGTATGTGTTCCCACTTGTGATCTTGACGTTGGGAGTGCATTCATCTTCGTCTCCCGGTGTAGATCAAAGCGCAGCGCGAAGCAGGAATCAAAGTTGATTCCCAACTTTTGCGTGCTTCGTGGGCCTCGTGAAAAATATCTACGCTATCTAAGGACGATTTTTTTATCTGCTAGGACTTATTAGCATGGCCTCGGCCCATGTTTGTGTGTACTAACTTGCCACTCTTTGCTCACATTCTGGTGGCGCATTTCGTATATGTTTGTGGAAGAACTTGTAGGAACGGCTCGATGGTTGTTGTCTGCGAATGGGTCATGGGCCAGGAAAGGTAGAGGGATGCAGTTTGTGTGTGTGCAGATCGCGTTTGCCTTGCTTGCTTCGCAGTAGTAAATGATTAAAGTGGTCGATCCTTCTCCTGTACGTCGTGCACTTCTCAAAGTCATGGATGGTTTCTGGGCACTGGGTGAACGTCGTTGGTCCACGTGGTGCTCCCATGTATGTAAAAAGGTGCCCTTCAGAGTTCTGACGCGCCGGAATACTTTTGTTCATGTCACAGACACTTGGTCCTTCGCGGACGCAGAGAAGTTGGGCATTGTGCCACGCCTCTCACGGCGCTCAGGATGCTCTACACAATTGCTTGAGCATCCTGAGCCCCACTAGCATGAAGCCTCCGCGAATGTCACGCGCCGCAGCCGTCCTCCCGATAGCCCAAGCCTCGTCAGGGCAGTAAGCGTAATCCAATTCGCGAAGCTGTAGGGCTTGTCTGATATGTTATCGCCACTGGCACGGCCTCCGACTAGAACCCCACAATCATGACCTCGTGTGCACCCTCGGCAGGTGGTGGTGGCGGCAGCGGCGAAGCAGATCCAAGACGCCACACCAAGTCAGGTGCTAGTAGCAGAGCATGCGGTTGAGCTGCAGTGGTGAGCGCGGGGTACGTCACCCAGCGAGACCATTGCTTTTTATTCTCTTCGAGGTTGACGGCAAGGCACGATCACGAACCTCACCCTGAGCGCCGAGCGCTTGAGCACTTTCAGTCAACTGTATCTCGTCAGCCATCAGGCCTCAGGGTTGTGATGCCGAGGAGCGAAGTGAGCTCATCTCTTTCTGATGACATGGCATCGGCGTGTACGCGAAATCGCAGAATCGTTGCGTGAGGACTAAGCTAAAACATGTCATGGTCAGTCAGTGCCAGTGGACCTACGTGGCCCAGCGGCGGCCGAGGTCGAGATTCGGCCGATTGCAACTAACTTGATTATCCACTCGCACTATCCACTCGCATGGCAATAGTTAGCGCTGACGTAGATGGTTTATAACAGAGTTATTTCTTCCCCCAAAAGGATGTTCACTTGATCCCGAGTCCGTGCATATGAGGATGTGCCTGGGAGCCATCGCTAGGACCACGAGAATATCATCCCCAAAGTGGCGAGAGAGAACGCGAGCCACCACCTTGGCCCGAACTGGTGGGTGCAGGATCGGTTACCGCATGGGAACTTGACGAGTATTTATAATGTACAGGCTGGATCCGTAGCATCGTCGTTATCGTTCCAAATCACCCTTCTTTCCTCGCTCGTACACGCGCACACATGAGTTTCTGCAAGGACTGCATTAGCGGTATCAAGCCATTTTGTATGATCGTGCCAGTGAGCATCACCAACATAACTCTTCGCAGGTGTTCGCCATGAGGGTACACCCGAGGGTGAGTTCATTCATCCTTATCTTATCTGTCCTGCGTTTCGAGACTCCAACACCTCCTCTACCTAGGAACATACGAGGAGATTAATGGTATCAAGACATACGTCGCTACACCCAAAACAGATTATCCGAAGGACAAGGCCATCATCTACCTGTCAGATGTCTTTGGCCATGAGCTTCCGAATAACCCTGTACGTCGTCTCCCGCACCCCTTTCCCACAACCTATTCATTCTGACAATAAACCCCCGCTCAGCTCCTTGTCGACGACTTTGCTCGTAATGGATTCAGGGTATACGCGCCAGATCTCTTCGAAGGCGATCCCGTCCCCACAGACGCTTTCAACCCCGTACGCCATTCGATTTCAGCTTCACTCTGACTCATAAAGGACCGTTCGTTTAGGGATCAGGTTTCGACCTCCAGAAGTGGCTCCCAAACCACAGCCCCGAGCACACTGGAAAGCGCGCGCGCAAGGTCATCGACGGTCTCAAGGAGCGGGGCATAATCGTCTTCGGTGCTACCGGTTACTGCTACGGCGGTACGATACCCACTACCCGCGCCTGCGGATGCGGGGACACTGAGGCTCATTTCCGTTTTCTATAGCCCGCCTCGTGTTCGACCTTGCGTTCGACAACGTCATCCAAACAGCAGTCGTGGCTCACCCGTCCCTTCTCAAGCATGAAGATTTAGACGTGCGTCATCCGTAGACATGCTCGTGTGCGTCCTGAGCGTTTGCGTCGCAGACCTATATCACGAAGAGCAAGGCCCCTCTCCTCATCAATAGCTGCGAACATGATCAGTCGTTCCCACCTGCGACTGGTGAATTGGCGGATAAGAAATTTGCTGATTTTGCGCCCGGGTACCACCGAACTTACCATCCGGGTGCCCCACATGGATTTGCCGTTCGTGGTGACCTGGTGCGTCTTCACATATTTTCACTAGGCTATCCTGAGACACATTCCGCTTCCACGCGCATAGAGCAACCCGGATGTCAAGACTGCCAAGGAAAGCGCGTTCAAGTCGGCCGTGGAGTGGTTCATCAAACACCTGTAGTAAAAAGGCATGTTCCCGACGTGATAGCGATGAAAAGTGCATAGGTCCACACCGAAATCGTGAATGTGAATGCGTATGAAGAAGTGTTCCATGTTGTTGCGGTTGAATGAGCTTTTGACATGTACCCGTCCCGATCGAATTCACGCGTTGATCACTGTTTGTAAGAATAGGAGGTGGAGGTGTGTCTACAGACTATTACATCACACGCGTACTTCGTGGGGTGACGAGTAAACATGCTTGACTCCAAGGCGCGGCAGATATACACCTCAAGTACCACCTCACAACCGTATCCGTTTTGCATGATGGTGGTGTGTGTTGTGACGTTGAGAGAACTGAGAGTGAAAAAAAAATCGAACTTGAGAGATGAGAGAATTATGGAGATTCTTTTTCGGTGCTGAAGCTGGCACTTGTTTCAGAAGCGATGGGGGTACGTCGAGCATGGCGATCTGGCTAGCACAATATACCTTATGATATCTTGTTGTGCTGCGGCTGTGATCTGGATCAATCAAGGATGTTGCGATTCAGTTTTGTGGCTTTTCGTGGGCCATTACCCGCCCAAGGTGGCTTTCATCACAAGTACCTGTCATAATCATTACAAGATGTCCTTCTAGAATTGGCATCTACAATGATAGACTAGGCAATTGACCTACTGAGCCCTCAAGTTCTTGTTCCCCTCGTGTGCTGTCTGTACCAGAGAATACTGATAAGAGTAAAGGGGTGCATCGACCTAGAGGCCATGAGAGCTCCCAAATATGCTTGCTAACGCCTCGGACGGAATCCAAAGTTCTACAAGAGCAGAGCAGAGGTGGCGATCCGGTTTGTTCGAGACTCAGAGTCCAGGGCAAGACTGAGGGGAATGGTATCCGAGAGAAAAAGTATTTCGTTTTGAGCCCGGTCAATCGGTGAGAGACATTTGCGGTGAGTGAAGGTAGTCCGCGCACAAACGCCAAGGATCGCAGGGGGCGCGGGGCTCCAGAAAGCCGACGCCACCGACAGCCAAGCCGAGAAGACGAGTCGGGTGCCGCTGTTCCGAGCCCTGTGACTTTGCACACGCCAAAGCCCGCGCGTGATACGCCAACTCCACAAGACATGGGGGGAGCAACGACTTGGGGGATTGGCGCTAGCGCGGCGCCACGTCCTCCATTAACCCAACAACCAAACATGGGATTGACCACATATCGGGTGGAACGTCCACCCGAGACGTAGGATGATATCCAAGCAGGTCGCCAGCGCATGGAGGCGTGGCACCGTGCTGAGGCAGTGCAAATCACGGGTGAGCAGCTAGAGTGGCGCTACCAGGCAGACTTGCATGACCCACAGGAGCGCATCATGGCGCTCCACCGTGAGCGCGAGGCAGAGGTCGTCCGATTGAGCGTGACGAGGTAGTAGAACAGGAAGAGGTAGTAATGAGGGTAGAGGTGGAGGAGCCGGACGCAGAGGGCGATAGCTTTTACCGAATACGTGCCCACAGACCCGGAGACAGTGCCAACGGCTGACGATTACAACCACGACGGGGAGGTGGGTGGCCGTCGCAATTCCTACCTAGATTGCCCCGCTCTGAAACCGAGTTCCGCTACCCTAGCATTAAACGCAATACACAAATGCTGTGGGAATCCCAGAATGAGGTTAGAGGGGTAGAGGAAGACAGGTTTGAAGATGAATGAGCCATGAAAGGAGCAAAACAGTGCCACGTTTTTATTGATGGTCAGCGCTGGCGCTGGCGGCCACGCTGGATCACGTGCTTCCTGTACGGGCAAATGTCATCATCATGATCAAGTGCTAGCAGTACGTTGCTGCTGCCATGAGCTTGGCGGTGCTTTGCTTGATTGGTAGGGCAGATCTTGCCGTGCTAGTGGCGGCTGGCGAGGGTTGACCAGTGATACTTATAGGTGTAGCTGGCTCTCCGTCTGAATTCTCGCCTTGTCCCAAGAAGATCTCACTGGCATCACCACCGGAGTTCTCTCCTCTTGTTCCATATAACCTCATCATCTAGGAATGGATCATAAGTTGAAGTTTATTTCTGAGCCGAAAACTGTATCGGTAAGTGAATACACAGCCCATTATTCTATCCATTTTTGACATATGTATAGGTTGTTGGGTGTCCATTCAGGTTGGTCATAATTCTCTCAGCGTGGCATGCTCATGACTAGTTTGGCTGCAGTGGCGGACAGGTTACTGCCATTTTCAAATATTCATGTTACCGTCTGATCATGAGCGGTTTATAGCACAGAATTGGTGTTGACAAAGGTCCAATACACCTAGTCAATGCAGGTCTCATAGATCAACTCAGGGGCCTCGGTTGGGTTGTCGAATTCGATGGACACCACCAGTTCGAGGATATCTCGGCTGAGTTTGATCCCCAAATTGGAAAGCTCAGGAACCCAAGACTTGTTTCAAAGGTCACCCAAGCTGTGGCGCGGGTCGTGGGTGATCACGCAAACAGAGGTTCACTACCCCTCACGCTTGGTGGAGATCATTCCCTTGCTATGGGCACCATCGCGGGAACGCTATCGTGCGTGTCTACTCATCTCTTTCAACAGTTCGTCTGACTTCAAGTCTAGGAAATACCCTGATGCTTGCGTCATCTGGGTTGATGCACACGCAGACATCAATATGGTTGAGACTACTGATTCTGGCGTGTAGTTATATGTATCCAGAGCCAACATCCTTCCTTATGTCTATCTCATAGGAAACATCCATGGAATGCCCTTGGCCTTTCTGACCTCACTCTCTAGTTCCATCTCACTCGGGGGTGTCGAAGGCAGTCATCCTGTCCCATTCACCTGGCTGGACTCCGTCCACCTGCCTCCGTCGCGGTTGGCATATATCGGCTTGCGGGACGTCGACCCGGGGAGAAGACGAGTATCCGAGAACACAATATCGCTGCATTCTCCATGCATGAGATAGATCGATATGGGATAGGCAAAGTAGTAGAAATGGCCTTGGACCGGATTAACCCGGACAGATCGAAACCAATTCATCTCAGCTTCGACGTAGACGCCCTTGACCCAAGTGTAGCTCCGAGCACGGGCACTCCAGTGAGAGGTGGCCTGACATTTAGAGAGGGTCACTATATTTGCGAAAGGTTGTATGAGACGGGTCTTCTGGCAGCTTTCGATCTGATGGTAGGTAAATATCGCATGTTCTGTATTGTTCACTGACTTACTCCTTTCGTAACAGGAGGTGAATCCCTTCTTAAAGGAAGCAGCAGACGTTCAGCAAACGGTTGCTGTAGGGTGCTCCCTTGTTCGTGCTGCACTCGGTATGCCCAGTCGTTTACACAGCAGTTGTCTTGATCGTCAACTTGGCACAATGTGTAGGAGAAACGCTACTTTGATGTACTTCACCCGAAGACGAGAAAGTTGTATGTGTAGTATGTACAAAATTCAGGGCCTGTTCTGCGACCGTTTGCTTTTTACATTTACCGGTGAATCCGCAAAAGTATCAAGTGTATATGATATTTTGTTTATTAGAAATGTTTGGGTGATATTTGACGCGAAGTCGATGCCGTGTGTGTCTATGCATCCCATGGTAAATCTCGCCACCTTCAAGCAAGATGCCAATGTAACATCCTATTTGGCACGGTCGCGTACTACCTGGCTCGGCTTCGACCTGGCGGCTTTGGAAGATAGGTTGTTTGCAGTAAATGCGCATTACTATCAGCCGAACGCGAACATCTCGAATGTTCCGGTACATTTTCTTTTCTGAAGTCGTATTTCTATATGTGACAGGAATATACGCAACATACAACATGTTGCCGAACAGGCTCTTCTTAAGTTACCCCAGAACGCACCTTCAACGATTAAACAATACATTTCAAGGACCCCTTCAGCCAACCGGGGCTTCCTCCACGTCACTGTCCATTATCCTCCTCGCCAGTCCCATCATACTGCATCGCATCACCTCGACAACCCCGAACGATACTTGGCCAGGATCCATAGCAGAAGGCTTCTGCGATGGATCCAGGCCAGCAGATGTAATTTCAAACAAATAGGATGTCAGACGCCTTAGAGAACAGTTACTCAGTAGAGTTGATTTTGATGTCGTAGGATTTGGAGGTGATGCGTTCCGTGACTAACCTGATGGGCGGCTGTTGTTACTTGCGTGGCCTGAGGGATTGGAACTGTGAACGTCCTCCCAAATACAAGGGATGCTACGTGCGCAGCCAAGACCCTGCGCCCAGTCCACTTGCATTAGCTTCATCGTGACAGGGAGCTGAAACCTCCTCACGACCTCACTCTGTCTTCGCTTACATCCCTACATTCGCGTCGTAGGCCACATGGTTCAACCGAGTCAAGCACAATCAAGCGCTCAGCGCGCTCAGATGCAACTTACGCCCTTCTACTTCAGGCAGTTATCAACAACATAACGCGTGTACTCCCACTCGCTTCACTCTTCCACCGCATATCACACTCTCCCCTTTCTAATCCCACATTTACTCGACACTTGTGATATGGGTGACCAGTCTCATTTTCGTGACATTTTCGAGTCTGCCTTGCAGGATTACGAAAAGCAGACAGGCATACTACTGGCCAAACACCCACTCGCAGAGCAACTCCAGAATTGTAACTCAGTCGAATCTGTTACCGTCCTTCTTCAAGAGAGAGCACGAGCTTTCGATGAATTCCAAGGAAGTGATAGAATCATGAAATCCCTCAGGAATGCCGTGTCAATTCTGTGTAAGCTCTCCGCCACATCCAACCCACTTGGCGGGGCTATTGGCCTGGTGCGTCAGAGGGCGCTGATGAAGATTCTATGTCTCTGACGCCCGTTCTACAGTCATTCCCACCCGTGAAGCAATCCATGCTGGCCTCGCTATCCTACTCACGGTATGTGCCTTTCTTTGCTTTCTTTTGCGCATCTTTGTGACATCAAAATGTATCAGACGGTCAAGGGCGTCAGTGCTAGTTACGATGCACTGGTCGAGTTGATCGAGTCGATCGAACATTTTCTAAGGCGACTGGATATTTATACGAAGATCTCTCCTACGCCCGCGATGACTGAGATAATGGTGAAGATAATGGTTGAATTGCTATCGACGCTCGCATTGGCGACGAAACAGATCCAGCAGGGACGACCAAGTGAGTCCATCCTCGCTGACGTGTTACCTGACTGATAACTGTGCAGAGAAATTTATAAAGAAGCTTTTTGGGGAGAAGGAAGTTGAGGCTGTGCTGCAGAGGCTGGATCGACTGACGCAGGACGAGGCTCGGACGACTGCAGCGCAGACTCTCGAGGTTGTGTACGGACTTATCAGAATATGAGATTGTCATGGATGGTGAGTAAACGCACCTAGCTTGTCACCTACTGGCGTTGAGCTTCTGTCTAGACGGCAAAGCATCGGTTGACGGTGTCCGGGATGCTCTCGGTATTTTACATTAAAAGCAATCTGGTTCCTTCTCTGACTGAGTGTTAGAAATCATGCAGAAAATGGCAAGCGACATGAATAAATTGAAACGTCCGTTACTTCTCAGGATCATCATGACTGACTAGGGACATTGAAACCATCTCGCAGGTGACAAGTTGCAGAAGGACGTTGCCAGTTGGCTCTCTCCGCCAGATCCATGGAAAAACCACAATATCGCCCGCAAATCTCGCCACAATGGAACAGCAGAATGGTTCATTCAGAGTAATATTTTCTTCGAATGGATATCATCCTGCCCAGGTTCTCTGTTGTGGATTCATGGAAAACGTCCGTGTCTCCCGTAAGTTACGTTTTCGCCGATGCTGATGTTTGTCTGTTCGTAGCGGGCGCTGGGAAGACTGTTCTTTGGTACGCTAAGATTTCATCAATCTCGCCTTGGGGAGCTGATGTTTTGTGCCAGTTCCACAGTCATTCAGGCTATCGATACCATGGGGAAATCTGGTCTTGCTTCACTGGCCTTTTTTTACCATGACTTTAGAGAGGATCAAAAGAAGGACCTGCGCGGGTTGATCTCATCTCTGCTAGTCCAACTTTCTCATCAATCCGACTCCTATTGTGCCATTCTTTCCGATTTCTATTCAGCACACGGTTGCGGTTCACGGCATCCCAGTGACGATGCACTAGTTCAATGTCTTCAAGATATCCTCAGGCATCCAGGACAACCTCCGACTTACATAGTTGTGGATGCACTGGATGAGTGCCCAAGCACAACAGCTGTACCGTCACCCCGGGAAGAAGTTCTCAACCTCTTCAAGGAGCTCGTCGGGTCACAAGTTGCCAATCTACGAATATGTGTTACTAGTCGACCCGAGGTTGACATCAAGCTTGTCCTCGATCCCTTGACTTCACATTCCGTTTCTTTACATGACGAGAGAGGACAAATGCAAGATATCGGAGACTATATCAGGTCTGTAATTATCACCCACCCAAAAAACCGAAAATGGAAACCAGAGGACAAGCCACTGGTGATTGACGTCCTCACAAAAAAAGCTGACGGGATGTAAGGCATCGATATCAATGACTTTGATAACCCTCGCTGATGACTGTGATGTAGGTTCCGGTGGGTTTATTGTCAAGTGGTGTACATTTGTGGCTGCCTCCCTGGACGCATCCGACATGCCTTGGCCGAACTACCCGAGACGCTCGACGAGACATATGAACGGACGTTGCAAGGGATCAATAAGACCCACTGGGAATTTGCCCACCGTCTTCTTCAGTGTGTCACGGTGGCTTCCCGGCCACTCCGTGTCGAGGAACTCGCGGAGTTCCTTGCATTTGATTTCAAGGCCGTACCAATTCCAAAACTTCGCGAGGATTGGCGCCTAGAAGATCCAGTCGACGTGGTGCTGTCTACATGTTCCAATTTGCTTGCTGTTGTCAATGTAGAAGATTCCCCGGTGGTACAATTTTCGCACTTCTCTGTGAAGGAGTTCTTGACCTCTACCCGCCTTGCCAAAGCAAGTGATACTATATCCCGTTGTTATCATGTCTCCACGCCGCCCGCCCATACCCTCGTTGCTCAAGCGTGTCTGGGCACTCTACTACATCTAGATAAAGCCGTCACCAGAGACAGTCTGGGGAAATTTCCTCTCGTTGAATATGCTGCCGAGTACTGGATTGACCATGTCCGATCCGGGAGTGTGTCGCAAAACGTGGAAGATGGGATGAAACAGTTGTTTAACCCGACGAAACCACATTTCGCGGTCTGGGTCTGGATACACAACCCATTATTTGCATCCGAGTTTTACGACCGATCCTGGGTACTATCCCTCCGAGCTGAAAGGCCACGGCCACCCCGGGAATCGCTTTGCATTATGCCGCTTTTCTCGGGTTAGACATCATTGTAAAGTTCCTGGTCACTGAGCACTCACAGGACGTGCACTCTTGGATCTTCGCAAAGTCAACTCCATTGCATGAGGCATCGCGCGGAGGACATGTGGAAGTCGTCCAGTTCCTCCTCGAGTATGGCGCGGACGCGAAAGCCCGAGATGAGGACTGGCAGACGGCATTGCATCATGCATCGAAAGGGGGACATGTAGAAGTCTCCCGCGTACTCCTCAAGCAAGGTGCGGACCCGAAAGCCTGGGGCATGTATAGGGTAACTCCACTACATGAGGCGTCGTTCGAGGGACATGTGGAATTGGCCCGCATCCTCCTCGAACACGGCGCGGACGCGAGGGCCCAGAACATGCGCAAGCAAACTCCACTACATGGGGCGTCATACGGAGGATATACTGAATTTGCCCGCGTTCTTCTCGAGCATGGTGCGGACGTGACAATCCAGGACGACAGCAGACAGACTGCGTTGCATCTGGCGTCGTACGGTGGACATTCGGAATTCGCCCGCATTCTCCTCGAGCACGGCGCGAGCGCAACAACCCAGAATTACTCCGGGGAAACTCCATTGCATCAGGCGTCGTGCATGGGACATGCGGAATTTAGCCGCGTCCTCCTCGAGCACGGCGCAGACGCATTTACCCAGGATCACTCAGGAAAAACTCCATTGCATCGGGCGTCGTACGAGGGACATGTGGAACTTATCCGTGTCCTCCTGGAGCATGGCGCGGATGTGACAGCCCGAGACAAAAGTGGGTCAACTGCATTGCATCTGGTGTCGCGAGGGAAACATGTGGAATTCGCTCCCCTCTTCAAGTTCGACACAGACGAGACAGCCCAGGATGAGAGTGGGAAGGCTGTATTGCATCAGGCATCAGGAAGTGAACGTGTAGAAATCACCCGCGTCCTCCTTGAGCATGGTGCGGACGCGACAGCCCAGGACAACATCGGCTGGACTGCATTGCATGAGGCGTTGGAAGGGGGATACGCAGAAGTTGCCCTCCTTCTCCTCGAGCAGGGCGTGGACGCGACAATCCAGGACAAGAGCGGGTTGACTGCGTTGCATCTGGCATCGCGAGGTGGACATGCGGAAGTCGCCCACGTCCTCCTCGAGCATGGTGCGGACGCGGCAGCGCAGGACAGGAGGAGGACGACTGCATTGCATCGGGCGTCGCGAGAGGGACATCTCGACGTTACCTGCGTCCTTCTCGAGCACGGTGCGGACGCGACTGCGCAGGACATGAGCGAATCGACCGCACTGCATCTAGCGGCGCGAGGGGGACATGCAGAAGTCGCCCGCGTCCTCCTAGAGCATGGTGCGAACGTGACAGCCCAGGACAAGAGCGAGTCAACTGTTTGTATCTGGCGTCACAGGGGGGACATGCAGCAGTCGCCCGTATCCTCCTCGAGCACGGTGCGGACGCGACAGCCCTGGACAAGAGCGGGTCAACTGTATTGCATCTAGTGTCGCAAGGTGGACATGCGGAATTCGCCCGCGTCCTGCTCGAGTATGGCGCGGACGCGACAGCACAGGACGAAGACGGGTCAACTGCACTGCATCTAGCATCGCGAGGGGGACATGCGGAAGTTGCCCGCGCCCTCCTCGAGCATGGCGCAGATGCAACAGCGTACAAGAACGGGTCAACTGCATTGCATCTAGTGTCGCAAAGTGGACATGCGGAGTTCGCCCGCGTCATCCTTGAGTATGGCGCGGACACGACAGCGCAGGACAAGGACGGGTCAACTGCACTGCATCTGGCATTGCGAGGGGGACATGCGGAAGTTGCCCGCGCCCTCCTCGAGCATGGCGCAGATGCAACAGCCCTGAACGAGAGCGGGTCGACTGCGGTGCATATTGCATCGCGAGGAGGACATGCGGATTTCACCCGCGTCCTCCTAGAGCATGGCGCGGACGCGACGGCCCAGGATAATAGCGGATCTACTGCATTACATCTGGCGTTGCGGGGTGATCATGCCGAAGTTGCCCGAGTCCTTCTTCATTACGGTGCGGATGCGACAGCCCTGGACCAGAGCGGGTCGACTGCGGTGCATCTGGCGTCACAGGGGGGACATGCGGAACTCACTCGCGTCCTCCTCGAGCGTGGCGCGGATGTGACAGCCATGAACCTGAGCGGATTCACTCCATTGCAGCTGGCATGGCGAGGAGGACATGCGGAAGTTGCCCGCGTCCTGCTCGAGTACGGTGCGGACGCGAAAGCCTTGGATAAGAGGGGGTCGTCTGCATTGCATCAGGCATCACGAGATGGACGCATGGAATTCGCCAGGGTCCTTCTCGAGCACGGTGCGGACGTGAAAGCCCGAGACAAGAGCGGATCAACGGCTTTGCATCTAGCATCGCGAGGAGGACATGCAGGAGTCGCCCGTGTGCTGTTCGAGCACGGTGCGGACGTAGCAACCCGGGACAAGAGCGGGTTGACTACGTTGCATCTGGCATCGCGAAGTGGACGTGCGGAATTTGCCAGCGTTCTCCTTGAGCGCGGTGCGGGCGCGATGGCCCGGGATAAGAGGGGATTAACTGCATTGCATCTGGCATCACGGGGAGGACATGCGGCGGTCGCCCGCATCCTCCTTGAGCACGGTGTAGACGCGACAGCCCGGGACAAGAGCGGGTTTGCCGCATGGAATCTAGCAGTACGAGGGAGGCGTGCACGTGTTTCTCGCCTCCTCAATCATGGTGCAGTTGTGTGTGGGTGCACCCACAACAACAGGAATTAGATCGCATTCCTGGAAGCACGAGTAGGAGAATACCCTCGTATTATGCGGTTACTGTCTAACAAAGAAACTTAGATTGTGATAGTTTCAGAGTCATCTTTGTTGATGATGATCGGACGACAACCGGCGACCGGCATATATCCCTACAGGAAATCATGATTGGCACAAACGGATTGAATGTGTGATGACCTCTTTTTGCTAGCCCACATCCTGTCCAGGGAATGAGTGTTATTCAGTATCTACTAAACGAGCATGTTTAGGATAAAAATGTGACCCTTCATAGCCGTGACTAGTGTTGACTGTCGGGGCACTGCATGCGTGCTCATTAAGCCCTCATTACCCAGGATTTCCTGGCTAACATCATGTGCCCCACCATATTTCACCCGCGTAAGCTTCTTTCTCAAAACTGAAATATTCTAGGGGTGTCTATTTGTCTCGATCAAATATCTGATCCAGCATGTCAGAGAGCAGAATCTTGGTGGTAGTGCTATTGACGCCCCTCTTCGCTAGTTGTGCGATGTAACGGTGCTAGTAAACATACCAGCGTCATCCCTGAGGTAGTGAGGGCTCGCAGTGGTGAACCGACGAGAGTGCAAGTACGGAGCGAAGATCGTGGGGCGGTACTGGAGAAGAGAGCTCGAGGTGGAATAGTCCAGAGAGACTTGGGCTACACGCGAGGGGGTGCTGAGTGGGACAGATGCATTTCTCCAGCGCACATCGCGCTCTCCTTCCTAGAAATTAAAAATACTCACAAGGCATGGAGAAAGTTTTGAGCGACAATCAGGCAAATCCGAGAAGATTTAGAAAAGACTGGTCCTCCGCAAGCGAAATTAAGAGAAGCAGGGAAATAAAGCTGAACTGTGTGGGGCAAGTGTGAAGTGTGGCACGGCCCGCAGCCTGGCGCGAGCCCCTTAGCTTATCAGTCGTGTCAACCATCGCACCAGTGTTGCAAATGACCACCGTCAGATGGGCCTGACACTTTGACGAGTCACAGTTACCGGAAAGGTTAGACTTTCATCAAGGGGACTCCCCTCCTTGGGGAGCGAGTAAAAAACATCGCAAAAAAAGGCAAACATTGGTACCGTATCTAATCTTATCTCTATTGTCTTTTAGTCATGTGCTCCCATACCTGTTCTGCCTTCAATATACTGACTGCACGGGAAGGGTCACATTTCTGATCTAGTTCGATGCACCCAGAACTTGAATAAGCATTTGAGCAGACCGTATGTTACACGAGGGAAATCTATCATGTTTTGAGTAGTCACAAAAGTGCAATCACAAACCAGCGAGACGTATTGATCCAACAAACCGGTACTCGAGCGTCCTACTACGCATACAAATCATCATCCTGAGTGTCATCGGCAAAGGCTGCATTTCCACGACCCGGTGCAACGCCAGAGCCGCCTCCTGGGGCCCCTGAGCCCTCCGGGAATTTGAAAGAGGAGCCGAAAGACCTTGACTGCTGCAAGTTCTGCAAGGGAATAAGTCGTCAATATGAAGCAGACAAAAAAAGGCGAGGGTAAGATCATACCTGGGCAAACATCTCGTATCGCCGGATGTCACTGTCTGAGACTGAACGGCGCGCATACTTCATTGCCTCCTCAAAGTGTTCCCTCGTAATGACTGAGACGGGATCATCCTCTTCATCCTCCTCCATCTTGGCGTCATCCGCGTCCTCTTTTTCCTTCCGTTCGCGTGCCTTGCGGATGTCGGCCTCTATGCTTTCACGGATGGCCAACTTGGCCGCACGTTGACAGATCTCCGTCAGGTCAGCACCAGAGAAACCATGCGTGTTCTTTGACAGGAAGACGAGGTCCACGTCGCCTGCAACGGGAGACTTGCGGAGCGCCGCCTTCAGAATGGACAACCGCGACTTCTCGTCGGGTAGAGGGATATAGATGAGCTGATCTAGGCGACCCGGACGTAGGAGCGCAGGGTCAATCTGGTCGGGACGATTCGTCGCGCCGATGATAAAGACGTTCTTCTTGGCATTCATCCCGTCCATTTCCGTAAGAATCTGGTTAAGCACTCGGTCACCAGCACCTCCCGCATCCCCGGATGAGCCACCACGGGCCTTTGCGATCGAGTCAAGCTCGTCAAAGAACATGACACATGGTGCCGCGGCGCGCGCCTTGTCAAAGACGTCACGAACATTCGCCTCAGATTCACCGAACCACATTGTAAGCAATTCCGGTCCCTGAGGAATCTGTTAATTACACTCTACCGTTAAAGACTGAATCCGACCTTGATGGAGATGAAGTTCGCTTGTGTTTCACTCGCGATGGCCTTGGCCAGCATAGTCTTACCGGTACCAGGGGGCCCATAAAACAATACACCTTTTGAAGGCTGCATGCCGTATTTGAGGAATTTGTCCGGATGCTCGACAGGGTACTGCACAGTCTCTTGCAGTTCCTGCTTGACCTTCTCGAGGCCACCGATGTCGTCCCACGACACCTGTGGAATCTCGACAACTGTCTCGCGAAGAGCAGATGGATTGGATGCGCCAAGTGCAAAACGGAAGTTATCCATCGTGACCCCGAGCGAGTCAAGTACCTCAGCATCGATCGTATCCTCGTCTAAATCGATCAGATCCATTTTCTCGCGGATCTGCTGCATGGCAGCTTCGGAGCACAGAGAAGCAATATCAGAACCGACGTAACCGTGTGTATCAGCAGCAATCTATGAGAGTGATATCAACGAAAACGTTGCACATAACAAAATATCGTACAATACCTGCTCAAGATCAACGTCCTCAGCCAGCTTCATATTCTTTGTATGGATGCGAAGGATCTCAAGTCGGCCAGTGGGGTCAGGGATACCGATATCAACTTCGCGATCGAAGCGACCGAATCGGCGAAGAGCTGGATCGATGGAATTCGGTCGATTGGTGGCTGCCATAACCACAACATTTGAACGCGCTTTGAGACCGTCCATTAGAGTCAACAGTTGGGACACGACACGACGCTCGACCTCGCCGTTCGTCTACCAACATGTCAGTGGCATGAAGAACTGAGGGTTGCAAGAACCAACCTTTTCACGCTTTGGCGCAATTGAATCGATCTCGTCGATAAAGATGATAGCAGGGGAATTTTTCTCAGCCTCCTCGAACGCCTTTCGAAGATTGCTCTCAGATTCGCCAGCCATTTTTGACATGATTTCGGGACCGTTGATGAGGAAGAAGAAAGCGCCGGTTTCGTTAGCCACAGCACGGGCCATGAGAGTTTTTCCGGTGCCAGGAGGACCATACATGAGAATACCACGGGGAGGTTTGATACCGATCGCCTTGAAGAGTTGTGGATGACGTAGAGGAAGCTCAACCAATTCGCGAATCTGGGCCATCTGCTTTCGCACACCGCCAATATCATCATAACCAACTTCATTAAGGTTAGACTCCTCATCTTCACGCTTGACAGGGTCACCCTCTATGTGTTATGAGAATGTGAATCATATGCGGATAAAAAGCTACTCACCTGTGAAGATAACCGTGTCTTGTGCAACTATACAATATTCTGCTGGGTCTGTCTCCATAACCTTGAATTCGACTGTCCGCATGCCTCCACGGACGAGGAATGTGTCGCCTTTACGGACGGGCCGATAAGCTACAGGAAGTGACGATCAGAAACACCGTCGGGTAAGTGGAATAGATGCCTACCCTCAAGGAAGTAAGGCTTGATGTATACGTCGAAAATATTGCCACTCAGGCCCTCGATAGAGTCATCGAAGGGTAGAATGTGCACACGCTTTCCATATTTGATGTCAAGACATTGGTGGACATTAACAAGATCACCAAGCTTGACGCGAAGGTTGTTGCGTGCAACCTTATTCACTTGTATGCGACCTTCCTCGACATCGTCGGAACTCAGGCAGATGAGGACAGTGTCCCGTCGCTTCTTCCCGCTGAAGCGATGTGTAAGGATGGAGCTAAGTTATCAGAAAGCTAAAGACGGACCGGACAATGATGGTGTCCCCACGGAAGAGCTGGAGCGTCTCCATTGTAACAGGGTTAAGTGTGGCGACTGTGAACGGGTCAGTGAGTGCGATGATGGATACGCAAGGGAACACACACCCGAGTTGTCATCAGAGGTAGCCTCATCAACAATTAAACGATTGGGCCTAAAGACGTGACGTTAGATAGAAAAGCGCGTCCTGAAGAGACCCTTACTTACGATTTCTTTGGCCGCAATATGGCGGTAGAAGTATCATTAGGGCCTGGGCCAGGAGGATCACCGCTTGGATTAGCCATGGATGATGAGAAAGGGTGCAAAGATTGAGAAAGTAAAAGGCAAGAGTGTTTTCTTCAGTCGACTTTATATAACAGCCGGACAGCAAAGGGACGCGCGGCCTTGGATCACAGACACAATCTCTGACCGTGAGAATTAAGGGGGGTTACGTGGACAATTCTTCTCGATGATTCTAATAAATGCGATGCGAGCGAGCATGCGTGGGCGCGTACGTTTACATCTCCTCGAACGGATCCTCCACAGGATAATCTCCTACCTTTACCCTGTCCGCTCGCACAAACACACCAAACTTGGGAGCGCACGTAAAATATCGTCTTCCCTCAACCGAGCCGTCGTTCTTTCCCATTGGTTCATCGTATTCGATCCCAAGCCACACTCCCCCTGCACTTCCAAAGTCTGTTGGTCCGACATACCGTACCGTGCCACGCTTATGTAGACCTGGTTCGGCAGACTCGACCTCGCATCGAGCGCCAATCGGGATATCGACTGTCATAGCCGGAGCAGGCGTCGGGTCGGTCCTCTCAACGAAGCGACCCACTTTGTGACGTTGTTTGTATGCGAGGACCGAGTCTGCATAGCTTGATATCAAGACGCGTGGAGAGATCTAATATAATAACACACCTTGGCGAAGCGCGTACTGCTCATTGGACAACTCGAATTTTTCAACGCCACTGAGATCTGTTAACTGGCCAGTAAAGGTCGTCGATGGATTAGTGTCTACCACCTGTATAATTTACGATATAAGGATGCATGAAACGCGACGCTTGAACGTTTGAACTCTAACTTTAAGCACTTGGAAATCCGCAGGACTATAGAAGCCGAGTGGCCGCTGATCGTCGTCGAGAACTTTCACAGGTTGCAAATCCGCATCGTCGTTATAGATGGCTAATTGCTGATTTCCTACTGGGATACCAGTAATGGGTTCGAGTTTTTCCTGAAAGAAGCCTTCAGATGATGGTAACGGAAAGGATTCCGATGAACTAAGAACCTTGAGGTGGGAGATGAGAAGTTGGAGATCGAACCGACGCTCTGAGCGAGTGTCAGGGGACGAGACGAAGAGAGTGACCATGTTGTAATTGACCAACGAGCGATGCGTACAGTACGTGACGTCATCCACGCCTCCTACCGCACAGTCAGTCGCAACCCAATTCAATTCGAGGGTGCCCAAATGTGCATCGTCCATCGCCCCAGTTTGGATTGTGAGACATGTCTCAGGATAAAAGAACGGAACGAGAGTGATCGGGATTGATTTGATCTCTTGAGCATCCGACCCAACATCATAAACTCGAATACTCCCAGTGCTCACCCTACCATAAGTTTTGTTTTCGTCTCTACTAACGCAAACGCAGACGCGAACCCTGTCGGACGGAAGGGTGGATACACCTCAAAAGCCCACAATTTCGGGTCGGCGGAACTGGAAGCATTGATAAATTGAAAGACGGAATCGAATCGGTATCCGAGTCTGTGATTTGCACCCAGAAAACCGGTGACCCGCCCCCGCCCGACCCACGCGTTGGGGGCAGATCCCCTCTGATTCTACTCCAACAACTATCGCCACCGCCACCTACAACTACCGTAATCCCCGACTATGATGGGGCGCACAGGCTTTTCCAACTCCAGCCGCACACTGTCCGCTTCCTCCCTTAAAGACCGCCTTTCAAAGCTGTCAGTCACGCCCTCGCGGCCCGTGGCCGCCCTTCAAGCGCGCGTCGAGTGCATCCATTCCTTTTCTGCATGTCCGAGTCTCCGTTAACCGTTAAACCCGTACTTCCTTCCATACCTACAGTTTTGTCCCAGCAAGCATCCCTCGCGTGCGCCGTCTTCAGACTGTCGCCGTTGCGCTATGGACCACAATGATTCCGATTTGCTTCTGCCTTACCCTCTTCCTTCTGTGCGTGGATTTCTCTGCCCTTGCCACAGGGCAGGCCACATCTGACGCCTCGCGGTGGCGGTGGCATGCAGTTCGTACCCGCCGCTGTGGCCTTTCATGATCATATACATTATCTGGGTTCAAATCGACCAGGCGCCTGAGCGCGGAGGACGCATGTCACCTTGGTTCCGAACCATGCGATTTTGGAAGTTTTTTGCAGAGTACTATCCAGCATCGTGCGTTCCTCCCATCCCTCTTGTGATGTTTTGAGCCCTGAATGAGTGCTCCCAAACTAAGGTATAAGAAGGCAAGTACTGTCTTTACATCTTGGTCCATATCATTTCGAGCAGTTTGCAGGAGTGCGATCTCCCCGCAGATAGGCCTTACTTGTTTGGCTACCATCCCCATGGCATGACTCTGTTCTCTGGTAGCATATATTCTCTCACTGTGCGCATTTATCGTCAGGTATCATCAGCATGTAAGCTTTCTCTCATTTACCCTTTGCCTGGCCCTGCTAAGGCCGAACTGAAAAGGGGTGCGATGTGCAACTTTGCCAATGACTCAACTGGCTTCTCTCGAGGCTTCCCGGGCGTGCGCCCTCATCTACTTACGCTCAATTCCAACTTCATGATTCCGTTTTACCGCGAGGTCCTGCTACTCATGGGCGTGTGCTCTGTTTCAAAGCGTTCGTGCGAGAGAATCCTGCGCAAGGGAAATGGTTCCTCGATCACGATTGTCGTTGGCGGTGCGGCAGAGAGTCTGAGCGCACACCCAGGGACGGCGGATTTGACGTTGAGAAAGAGGTGCGTGGTCTGCTCAGTGCGGGTTTGATGTGGCTCAAACTAGTTGGTTTGCTCTTAGATTGGGGTTTATCAAACTCGCAATTCGAGAAGGGTATATCGTACATTCTGTTATGTACCGGCTCTGTGTTGATGTCGCTATGTGTAGCGCGGACCTCGTACCGGTATTTTCATTTGGCGAGAATGACGTGCGATCTCTTTCTCATCATGACTCGTGCTTACGACTGAGACGGTGACGCACTAGATCTACGAGCAAATGCCAAACGAAAAGGGCACTACATTATACAAGATCCAGAAGAAATTTCAAAATGTCTTTGGCTTCACGCTTCCATTATTCCATGGTCGGGGGATACTCAACTGTAGGGCTTCACAGCTGCCTCACCGCACCTTGTCAAACTAATGGTACTATAGACAATTGGGGGTTGCTTCCATACCGCAGGCAAATTATCGCAGTCAGTAAGTCGCGGGTTGTTCTCGTGCAAACAAGACAGAACAGATGCTAATATTTCCCTATAGTCGGCCGGCCAGTTCACGTCAAAAAGACGGACAACCCCACCGTTAGACAGATCAGGGAAGTGCAAGAGGCATATATAACGGAACTCCTGCGGTAAGTGGGAAACTCTGCTCCGAGCGTTTTTGATTTTCGTATCGGTTCGCAGGATTTGGAACACCTACAAGGACGAGTTCGCACGCACGCGCCGGCGGGAGTTGAACATTATTGACTGAAGCCAATTCGTGCCGAGTGCGCGTGCGCAGGAGAAAAATTCGTATGCTACCCTTGACGATCACGTTTACTACAACAGGTACTTGTTACACGCAGCTGCGCCTTTTTTCCCCTTGTCTTCTTTGCCCTTCCAATCATTAGGCCATGATGTAAATAGAGCTAGAGTGTACGAACAACAAAGAGTCGGGTAACAGGGTGTCCAAAGAAAAAAGGCCGACGGGGGTAGAAACATAGTGTATGTTGGTGTGGTACTTTCCGTACGCGCAAGAGGGGGAGCCCAGCGATGTCCTTGCGGCCACCGCCTTTTGTGGGCTTGTCATAATTGTATAACTTGATCGTGCTTGTTGGGTTTGCGAGTTGCACATTGAGTGTGCACCACCAGGACTGCTTCCGTGGGTGGTGCATCCCTGTGTCAACCGTGACGGACCCGAGTCACAATCTGCGCGTAATCATCGCATATCCAGATGTCTTTCAGTATCAGTTGCACATCCACATCCAGAGTTTGCGGGGACTGGAGACCCAAATCGAAGGCCGTAGCAACCCCAATTTCTCGTCGTCTTTGCGGTCTCTCGCAACTTCATCCCTCTTCTCATTTAACTCATTCGCTCTCTGGTCGTGTCCTGCACAATTGACTGGCACCCTTCGCCAAACTTGAACATACATTCTGTACCAAAGGTTGACATCCAGCTGAAGGAGGGCTATATCATCCCCTTCATCCCCTAGCTTGTCCCATCGTTCGGTAGCGATGAAGACTGAGGCGAATGTCGAGAGAGAATGCTGTTCGAGGGAACTAGTAGTCACTTGAGGTGGTACAGCCACTTGCTGGCGCTACTTCTTGTAATTGATGGCTAAAGCAGCAAGTAAACTGTTTCCACAACCCTAGCCAGCCATCGACCCTTCAACACCTTTTCACATCTTCTCATGTCCGATTCACGACTCCGTCGTTCAGTACTCAAGCAGGTTGCTGGTGAGTCATATATCTAGCTTCCTCTCTTGTGGTTCCCATCTGATCTGTTGGACGCACCAAGTCTGTAATAATGACAAGACGACGACCGTCAACATCGAGCTCATCAACGATTCGCACTCTCATCTTCGCGGCTCCTTTGAAGGACCGCAGGACAGCCCTTATGAAGGTGGTCACTTTGAAATTGTGCGTTTCACCGATTTTCCCTACGAACGCTTTCACCCACCTCGCACCTCGGTATCGGCACTGCAGGCCATCGTCATGCCCTCTGACTATCCCTTTAAGCCACCCAAGATGAAATTCATCACGAAGGTCTACCACCCAAACATCTGCTCCGTCTCCGGTGCTATCTCTCTCGACATCCTCGCGCATCACTGGTGCCCCGCGCTCGATCTCCATAAAACCCTCCTCTCGCTGCAGTCGTTACTCTGCGATCCAAACCCGCATGACCCGCTAGATGCAGAGGTCGCGAAGGTTTATATGAGTTATCGCAAGGCCTTCGAAGATACCGCACGCAACTGGACCCGCAAATACGCCAAGAGGCCGGCGCAACCCCCAATGTCAGAGGATCGCGGGGAGAGCGGGGCGAACTCGAGGGGCGAGTCTACAATTGCCAGTCCTCACAGTGCACACGTTTCACTAGTTCCAGGCCAATCTGCTCCGGACATGGTGTAAGGTGAGAGCCCATATACGCCTCGGGACGGAGTGGAACAATCAACCTCGGAGCCATCCCGAATGCTTCACCCCCGCCCTGGTGCCTTCTTCATTCGTCAACGTGCTCCCGTCCCCATCCCTGTCCCCGTCCTCGTTCGTTCTCGTTATAAAGCACCATGACAGACACAATTCGATCCAGTGTACGCCGTCTTTCTCCTAGTCTCATATTTCATTCACTTAAAGGCTAATCCTATATTAGTCTCTGTCTCAGTGGGTATCGGCCCGACTCTGTGTCCTGTAGTCCGCACCTCTCTCTATTTGCCCCTGTCTCAGATGGTCTCTTGTCGTATTAGTATTGTGCATTTATCGTGTATAAGACCCTTTTGTTGCCTGCTAAATGTAACAATCTGCCTCGCGCCTCGGGCTGTTCTTATGTCCTTGCGCTTGAGACTCTTCTCTCTTTGGTTTTCTCCTCGGCATGCTTAAGATCCCTCGACGTTGAACTGAGCCAATGAGTCGTCTTGGATCCTTGAATCGACACAGAAGTCCCCCTCATTCTTGCCTCTGACTTTTCCCCCTATCTCTCCCTCTTTCCTTCGGTGGCTCACCTCCGCATACTCAGACCGCTACAAGTTACACAAGTGGTTCCTTTTGGCTCCAGTATTGTACCTTGATTGCAGATTGACATGCATGTTATGATGACAAAATCACGCACCGTGAATGTCACGTAGAACCCGAATGGCTCTTAAGCATGAGGGTGCTGCTTACCTTTCACGGGTGGGTGCACGCCCTTGGCGGTGTTCTGCGGTGTTCTTATAAGCCAACGGAACCTGATTTGGAAATGCTCTGATTCCTCAATCACGTGATTATGACGTACACAGTGGGGTTTGACTGACGAGAAGGCCGAGTTGAATTCCACACGTTGAGTTTCTTTCTCCCAACCACCACAGTCCAGGAGGCTACACTTTCTACTAGCGACAGGCTCGCTTTGACTTTACGTTGATTCATTCATTCTTTAAGCTTTCGTACTGCTTTCGTGTCTTGGGTTCTTCCTCGTTTGCCCTGCTCCTGCGCTACTGGCTACCAGAATAATTATGGCCGTACTCTCCCCTAGATTCGCTTTCTTGGCTGCACTCTGTGCTCTTTCTGTCCTTTCCTCAGCACCCATCTCTGATGCTGCAGTCTTGCGTTTACGTGCTTCGGACTCTGCTTCGACAGATATGGCATCGGCCAACACTCACGCAGGGGCTACTACTTGGTTTCGCGGTCGTTCTTCCCATGTAGTAGACGATCCTCCTGTTCTCCCTCCACCGAAAGGTCTTGGAGCATCTCGCAAGAACTCTTCAGACTCGGATGATAGTCCCAGTAGTTTGGACGTCGAGAGGAATCGAACGATTGTGTCTAGTGGCTCACATGGAGAAAAGAATATGTCCGAAGGTGATGAAAATGAAAACTCCCCGTACGATGATGAGGATGCAATCTCAAAGAAAGGCGGAAAAGCCAAGTCCAAAGCGCGTATTTCTCTTCTTCAGTGTTCCACTTGCAATCGTCCTGATTCGTTCGAATAGCATCGTCGTTGGGACCCGTTCAGTCGTATCAAGCAATTGAGTGAGTCGTGGTTCGGTGGTAAGCATCATGCGACGTAAATATTCCTATTGAAGTAGCATTCAAAGTTACAGATAATCATGTTCATTATGCTCGTGCACCGCACCACCGCCACCACCACCACCATCATGACCATTATCATCGTGGCTTGAGGACTGGGCGCAGTAAGCCAGAATACGATCGTTATCTTTCCGCCTCTGCCAATTCTGTGGATGACGAGCGTGTCGTTCATCCCCGTACACCCCATCATCACCATCATAAACAACACGAGAAGGTCGTTGTCTCTGGGGACCATGACCATGTTCACCTCGGACGTTCACCTCACCACCACCACCACCACCATCATCCTCACCACGGCGAATACGAGAAGGTGGTTGTTTCCGGAGACCATGACCACGTTCGTGTCGACCGCTCTCCCCGATCACCTCACCATCACAGCGGACACGGGAAGGTGATCATATCCGGAAACCACGATCATGTTCATGTCGACCGCTCTCCCGATTGGCGTCACGGCTTTGCAGACGAGAAGGCCATTATTCCCAGTGACAATGACAACGTTCATCATCAGCGGTCAGTGCTCATTGCAGGAGAGCAAGGTCAATCATATGTGGTTCCACGTGTCGCGAAGCGCATTGCCGAGCAAGAGCTTTTCACCATACCAGCATTGGGCAAGCGAGCTGATGATGTGGATTGTGTCCCTGGTCACATTGACATCGTGGTGCGTGTCTCTTTAATCGGGCCCCGACTTTCGTAATTGTATCGAAACCTCCTATAGAGCCCTAGCGATGATTTATCTAGCGGCACGCGCATTGCTTCCCTTATCCTCTCGTCTTCCGATGCTACGATGTCTGACAACTCGGCCACCCCGCCCTCCGCGTTTGTCCTGAACGCGTCGGGTATGAGCGCCACTCAGATGTGTCTCCTTGCATCGTCCTCCAATTCCTCCAACTCCACGCTTTCCCCAACCGAAATTGGTGTGACCCTCCGCGTAGCCATGTTTAATGTTAGCGCGGCGAGCATTACCCCATACTGTGCCACATTTGATCCCGACCCACCCGCGCCGGCGCCACTCAAAGCAGAGGAGTGCACTGACGATCCAGTCAGCAAGAGCATGAGTCAGTTGTTTGCATTCGACCGGGCTACGGGAGTAGTGAGGCCTTTGTGGTTCTCGGTCAACCAAGATGATGGGAATGGCTCGGAGAATAATGGATGTACCGGAGATGTTGATGATGCGGTGCCCCAGACTGCCTCACTGTCAAGTGTAACGGAGGTGGATGACAGTGACTCAGCCTCGACCCCGAGTGTTGATTGGTCCTCGACGAGTAATAATACTGTCTCCACGGCTGACCCTTCCCAGGTGGCACCCTCAAACTCATCTGAAGGCAACATTTCAGGTGCCCAAAATGTGGCCTTGGTATTCGTGTCCACCAACCCAGAGGTGCTAGACACTCCAGCGGACGCAAGTGCAAACATTAGTTCCATCCCAGCGACGACGACTGGAGTAGAGGCCAGTAATAATGCCTTGTCCACTGCAACGGGCTCTTCCACTAGCGCGATAGCAAGCTCGACTTCTGGCTCTCTGAATACTATAACTTCTCCGATAGTGCAGACTGCAGTATCCTCTGTTACGCCTTCACCTATTCCCTCCTTGGCTGCGCTCGCCTCAGGAGCGAATTCGACATCCTCTATGGTGCTGGGAGTACAAGTTGTTCCCGAGTCGGCAAGTAATGCCGCTTCTACAAGTGCGAGTGCGAGCCCCATCATGACACCAGTGAATACTCAACCATATGAGTGGATGTTTACACTGGATCCACGATGACAGGGGACAGGAGCGAATATGACTGGGCAATTTTTTCGGTTACCTCGATGTGAGGATTCCTTGTCTTGTTTTACTTGGCACTTTCGGCGGCGCATTTCGGTTGGCGTAACTGTATGTCATGTGTACAGTCCAGTGTTTAGACAGAGTATTAAGTATTGTTTCGGATAATATGATAATATGCCTAGAGACTGTGTTGTGTTGTATAGCATACAGCATGCATCGCATAGAGCTTGCCATGCACCTTCCCGATGAAGCGAGGACAATGTGAATGATGATCACATCGAGCCCAAATCAGTAATGTCTTCCTTCGCTGCGCACTGCGCACACGCTGGACACGCGTCTGGACCCCGAAAAATTATAGTCATAGTCACGCATGTAGACTCTATATTACTACTCTCTTCCTGACGGTCTCACAGAGAAACGCGTGCTCGGATATTATATTTTATCCGAATTCCAATTTCAGAAGTTCGGTGCGTAGACGTTGAGATCGTGGGCCCGTGACAAGGGAAGGGAGTGTTCCGGGGTCTTTTACGGCGTGCTGGACATGGACATTCGATTCGCCCGCCGCTGCGCACGATGGAGCGAGCCGGAGTGAGATACGATCGACGCATGGTGTCTGCGACACTTATCTATCCTCATCTCCTGTACTTGATACCTTGATCTTGTATCCTTCTCTCTGTGTAAATCTGACATCTGTATACCATGCAACCCAAGTCTCAACCCGCTGCGCGCCAGTACGGCTCCTCTGGAAGGCCTGTCAAGGTCATCGCGAACACTTTTGCTATCAGAACCCTCCCAACCCAAACGATATATCACTATGACGGTGAGCCTTCTTGCTCGAACTGCCCGAACGCTCACTTGACGAATGTATCTGGCTGGTCATACTTAGTGGGTACGTAGGCACTTCATACGCGATCTTTCTCCGCACGGCGCACTTAGGGCTCGTCATGTAGTTATCAGTCCCCTCACCGAACGCCCCGGACGCGACGCCGAGTTGAATAGTCGCCGCGGACATGAGATCGTGTACCGTTTGCAGAACATCACAGCGCCATCAGTCTTCAATCCTCGCGCTTTCTTTGACGGAAAGAAAAACCTGTACTCAGCGGGGCCCCTGAAGATGCAGGGAGATGCGGCAGAGGTGAGGAACTCCCCTCCCCCCCCCTCCTGCTCCCAATTCTAGGTGTCGGTGCAAGGCGTGGAGTATCTAGTACTGACGCGTGCCTCGGTTGATGTTTTCAAGTTCTTGGTCAGTATGACTGACGCTCCACAACAACCCGGGAATTCACGCGGTCAATTTCGCGTCAGGCTGACGAAAGTGAACGACATGTAAAATGACGTTTCTTTTTACGTGGGGGGCCTCGAGGGAGCCCTCTCTGTTGCACACACGTGCTGACCCTCAGACCGCTTGTTTGTTCTTATCCAGCAATCTCAGCCGTCACGCCAACGAGATCTTTTCCGGCGGTTCGGAAGTCAGCCAAATGGCCGTCATGTTTCTTCAGATCGTCATACGCCAGGCTCCGATGCTGTGAGCCCAAGTCGCGATTTGGCCTCTCGGGAACTGCTGACCGTGTACGTAGGAAGACGGGCACGTTCAACTCCCGCTCAGTGTTCACCTCGGCGGGCAAAAAATCGCTGAGCGGCGGTTTTAATATATGGAACGGCTTCTTCCAGTGAGGAATGCATATGCATTCTCTACTCGATGTCTTTACTTATGCAGAGTTTCCCTCGTGCTTCAGGAGCGTTCGGCCCACGTTACACGGGCTTGTTATCAACGTTGATGTCTCACACGCGATCGTGTACGATAGTGGCTTGCTCCCCGTGCTCACCCCATTACTTATCCTTATCCTGATCAGCTACGAAGAAACGTCCGTCCTTGATTGGGCATGTACCTTCCTCTCCAAGTTTACGTCTCGTCATGGGAGAGTGCAGATTCAAGACTTGGAGCGCTTGGGTGAAAGTGATGTGAAGATGTTGAGGACTATTCTCAAAGGTGTTCGGGTGACGGTTTCAGTGCCTGCGGGGCGTCGCCCCGCGCGCCCAATTAAGGATCTTGTTCCCAACGTGGGGAACTATTCATTTATGAAGGGAGATGATGAGACGACGATCAGGGTCCGTTCCGTAATTTTTGTTGGTCCACGTTTCTGACCATACACCCTCAGGAGTACTATGAAGATAAATACAGCTTCAGACTCCGATATCCAAGATCATTCGGCATATGCGTGAACGTGCAACACCATACCATCGTGCCCGCCGAAATTTGCACCATCGTGGGCGGGCAGACGTTCAAGAAGGTGCTCATGCCAGAGATGATGTCGGAGGTTCTACAACATGTCACCAGAAACCCGCGTGAACGGATCGAGGCGATTGAGCGAGGCGTCAGCGGCGACGTCAGCTTTCCCGTCCTCAATGATGAGCATAATTCTGACGTCAGTGCAGTTCCTCGACTACAAGAACTCCCCGTTTTTCTCTCAGATCGGTATGCAAGTTGATCTTCGTCCAATGGAAACACCCGCTCGTTTGCTTCAGCCTCCCGACATTCAATACCAGGGGTCCATCGTCGACCTTTCAGCCCAAGCGGAGAAGGTGAAATGGGACCGTACCAACGCTTTACCACAGAACCTAACCGTAGAGTAGCTCACAGGGACTCACGGGACCTGGAATGTCGTGAGACGGCAGTTCTTCCGTCCTGCTCCCCGCAGCCTATGGACCGTGGTTTCGTTTGCTCCGCAAAACTTTCCTCTGTCAGACGTTGAGCACTCCGTCAATAGGCTGAAGCAATGTTGTGAAAGACTTGGTAAGCATCTACGGCCATTCTAGTAATAGCCGCGGTGCCTGATGTCACTACTAGGAATGAGTAAGCCTCCCACTGGTTTCAGCCAGTTCTTGAAGTTCACTTCTCCAAGGTGTTGAGGTCTCTGGCGGTCGGGCTGCGTCTGCTGCTGGTGGGGTGGAGAGAGTACGTGTTTCTCAGCCGGGGTACTCGCGGCCTTAAATAATAGCATCGACCAGGCCTTGGAGGAGGCACTAGCACAACTCGATGCCAGGATCACCCAGCTTGGTCTCAAGCAAAGACCTCCTTGTCTAGTCCTCGTTGTCCTTCCTGATAGCGCTGCCGCTCAGCGGAAGGCTGTCAAAGCCTGGGGCGACGTTAGCAGGCAAGTGGCGACGCAATGCGTCGTAAGTGTCAGCCTCCTAGGTAAACTCGATACCCAACGCATACTCCCTTTAGAAAACGATGAAATTTAGAAATCCAAATGACCAATATTGCAACAATGTTGCTCTAAAGTGGGACACATCCTCATTTGTACTTGACGTGGATGCTGATAGCGTTGTACAGGGTCAATGTAAAACTTGGTGGCATCAACTCCCATCCCATCAGCCAGATATATGCTGGGCTCAACAAGGAACCTACGATGATAGTAGGTTGGTGATTGTGCTACAATTCGAGAGGCTATCACTAAGCCGTAATTGTTAGGCGCGGATGTGACTCACCCAGGTCCTGGGATTATGGACAAACCATCTATTGCAAGCCTTGTCTCGTCCTTTGACGCAACTTTCAGCCGCTATGCGGCATTCACCAGAGTGCAGGCTCCTCGCGTCGAGGTGATTGAAGAACTCGAAGATATGTTCCAAGTAAGCATCGTAGCCTTTCCGAGGCTGAGCTCACTCTTATAATCGTATAGACTGCACTTCGTTATTTCCATCACGTCAATCATGTTACACCCAGGAGGATCATTTTCTATCGTGATGGGGTATCCGAGGGAGAATACCAGGCGGTCGAGGAACTTGAGATCAGGGCTCTTTCAGGTAGGAGATTGACTACTCATGTGAGACAAAATGACTCATTTGTATGATCCTTATAAGATGCTTGGAACAAATTTGCAGAAAACCCAGAATCTGGGATCCCCAAAGGCATCCCTGTGCCTCTTATATTCATTATTGTGGGAAAGAGGTAGAGTTTATTTACACTTCTTAGCTTCTACCACTGCTCATGATTTGATCAGGCATCACATAAGATTCTTCCAAGGGCCTGGGCCAAAGTAATATTTATTTTAACCTGCACTTTCTTGACTCACTCTATTTTTAGCATCAAAGACAGAACAGGAAATGTCTTTGGTGGCCTAGTAGTAGACAAGGAAGTAACAAGCCCCAACAAGTCAGATTTCTATCTGCAGAGTCATCCAGGCCTTAAAGGGAGTGAGTGTACCCACAGTCCTTCAGTACAACCTCTTTTTGACATTGTGATCTAACAGCAAGCCGGCCCAGTCATTACATCGTGTTGTATAATAAACTTGGATTTAGCATAGACATGTGGGTCGTCCGTTCTCTTTTTTCATCCTTTCCTCAACCCCTATAAAGAGTGCAACAAATCAGCTATTTCCTATGCTACGCGTATGCCAGGTGCACAAGATCTGTATCCATTCCTGCACCAGTCTATTGTAAGTTCTATTAAGAATGATCCAGATAGTGCTGAGCTTCATCCTCACTCTTCTTAGACGCAGATGTGAGTCGCATTCGCTAGCAATCCCCCGCACGCACTAACTACGAATATCAGATCGTCTGCGCGCGCGCCGGCTTTTACCTCGACGAGAATCTGGGATACTCCGACATGGGCGGAAGCGGTACTGGCTTTGACCTTTCCGTGTGGAGGAAAGGCTTCAAAGCACCCGGCCCTCAGTCCATGTACTTTATCTGACGCTGACGTTGAGATGCCAGAATCGCTTTATGAGGCAGGCCACATCGCCCGAGAGAGAGAGAGGAGACGTAGGACTTTTTTTTGCCCCCGCTGAGTCTTGTTTCTTGTAGTATATAGTATATGTTGTTGTAGCGCAGTATCATCTTGAAATTGTTGTCATGTTGTTACAAGTTGTTGAAGCCACGGAAGAACTAAAAAAAAGCGTGATGTTCTTCTGAGGACCGATAAGTACATTTTGGGACATGTATAAGCGTCCGTCTCCGCTAAGCAGGAAATAGTAATTTGTTACCTAACAGGTACGCATAGTATGGCGTGGGACCGGACCCGAGACGTGTCAGTGACGTCAGGGGTGCGGGGACATCGCATCAGTCCTTATCGATTTTGATTCTATCGAGGCTTTATCGTAGACGGAAAGGGCGGTGAGGTCTCTCAGAGTATTTGGTTATCTTGGACGGGTTTATGACGATGGGCACTCTGAAGCAGTCGGCTATTATCGAGGACGCTGAGCGGTCAAATATGATTTCTTTTGTTTTGAGTTGGAATTTGTGGTTCCCCCCTCTCCCCCCCTTTTTTTATTTATTTTCTGGCATCGGCAGGTACTGTGGCTGGGCCACGCACAAGTCTCATTTCTCATTTCTGGTTAGTGTCGGCATGGCATGGAGGGGTTTTGTGTCTGTGTGTCTGTCTGTGGTTGATTCATTAGTTTTAGTTGTGCCTTCGAAATGTGGGATTGCCAGTGGGTTAAGGGTGCCGTGCTCAAGTGGTGAAGGTTTCTGCGTCTTATGATTTTTGTTTAAGGTTCTCGATGTGGTACCAGAGTGTAGTGTCACGGCGTGTTGATAGATCGTGCAAGAGTAAGGGTCATCGAGTATGCTCAACGTTCGGTGTGCCTAGGTCGGTGTTGGAATAAGAACGTAAGGGGGTGGGGACTGAGACGTCCCCTTACGTGTACTATTGGGCAATGGGGCTGGTATAAAGGACAGGAATTTAGATAGATACACTATGATGTGTTGTAAGAACGTGGGATTGAGCGCACGTGCACGTGTGTGTGGGATAGGGTGGCTAGTTTCCAGTTCAGCGCGGGGCATGATCTGGGCGTGTCTAGTCTTGACTGGGATTAAATTATAGTGTGCAACCGAGTTGTATGGTGATCACCATCCTATAATGCATACACAACTCATGTTTTCAGTGTCGACCGATCCAATGGTGGTAAGGGTAAGTTCGGATAACGTAGCCGCCATCGATCTATATTTAATGCGACTCGGATATTTGATATTTGATAAAGCCGCGGCAGGCAAAGTGCCGTGGCCAAGTAGTTTCGGAAAGAACGGGCCGGGAAAGGTGACAAGTGGTATGATTTGCCAAGCGCTAGATCTCTTCACCTTTAATTGATTTCTGGATGTTGTCGTCGGACCCACGAGATATGACCAGCCAACCTATTCTCCCTCCCGTGTCAGAAATATATGCGTCCAAGGACGCCTCTCGGGACGGTCCCTCAGCGCAGGCTTTCGCTACGCTCTTTGAACCGTCATCCGCTCTCTTCGATTTGCTCGTGCCCTCCGTCATTGCTATCATCGCAAACCCCGAGAGTTCCATACCGAAACGTACCTACAATGCACTTATAGATATCGCGATAAATGAACTCGACGGGTGGCCGCATGGGCAGCAAGCCACTTTTCTCGGAGGGCATCCGCGAATTGGCGAGATCAAAGGGCTATCCGCGCTGAGTGCGAGCGAACAGGCCGCTCACGCGACACCCCCCGAGGTACTGGCACGCCTCTCAGAGCTCAACGAAGAGTACGAGCGCAGATATCCGGGCCTGCGATACATTACCTTTGTCAACGGCCGGAGCAGGAAAACGATTGCTGTGGAGATGGAGGAGAAGCTCGAGATAGGTGCGAGTTGGGAAAAGGGGGACAGCGAGGAGGTCTATCGGGTTGGGAGTGAGGAATGGGTGTCGGAGGTCAGGAGGGCGCTGAAGGATATCGGATTCATAGCCAAAAGTAGGCTGGTGGCACTGAAGGTGGACGGGAATCAAGAGGCCGCGAGCTAGAGGGAGTCCACGCTAGGCCGAGTATGTACCGTATTCGTGTTACGTTCCTCGTCCTGTCGTCTCGTCCTGTCGGGGGCGTGGTCACGAGTCGTGGAAATATGAAATCCAGGTCGGTCCTCTTTCCAGTACGGGCTAAAGGTATTATCAAATGCAGCATTCAATCCCACCGCCCCCGCCGCGGTGGCCAGCAAAGGACAACGTCGACGATGTCAGAGCCCAGGAAATGATGTCGCCTTGGCGTGGGCGGCATTGTACATTTCATGTGAGCCGATCTCGAGAGTGCCACTCGTGCTCGTGCTGAGCGGTGCCTTTTGGATGGGCGAATGCGAGTTGGCGCCAAACTGGATCGGAATCTGTGCCTGGCCTGGTTGATTTCTCTCACACAACAGGTTCGGCCATTCGCACGCCCTCTTATCGGCATCTCTCCCTTTTCTTAATACCTGCAGCTGTCTCGCGAAAAATGGAGCTGGATTTTCTCCCTCCAAATTCGTCCTGCAGGAACCACCCCTTCTTCTTCTTTTTTTCTCTCCATCCATCACTTAGCTAGCGGAGACTATTGGGTTTATCATGTCCACCATCGAATCTCAGCCTCAGACTCCTTACATTGTCGACGATGGAAAGTCCACGACCGCAGGCTCGTCCGATCAGGTCCCCCCCTCCCCAATGACCAATTTGTCGCTCGCCCACCGATCGATTATTCCTCTGTCGATGCATTCTTCCACAGCTCCTGGCGCCGTTTCCTGAGTATATGGACAAGACGCTTCGCCCTCTCTCTGCTGGCCGGTCAAGTCGTCTCGCTGTGCATTACGTGCACGAACGTCACCACTGAGGAATTGACGACCGGGAACTGGCAGTTGCCCACCACCCAGACCTTCTTCTTGTGCCCACCTTTTCTCATATCGTCCATTGACTTCCATTCTGACAGGCAGACATTCAGATACTTCTCCCTTTTCGTGGTCTATACACCTTACACGATCTACCAATGTACGCCTCGCATATTATTTGAATTAGATATGGGGGTTTTCTCACGCTAAGCCGATAGATGGCTTTAAGGGCTGGTTCAAGATGCTTTACAGGGATGGGTGGAAGTGTATGCTTTATGAACACCTGCATGCGTTGGAGAGGATGACTAACGCTCTGCTTAGACATTATCCTGGCCATATGCGACGTCGAGGGTAACTTTTTTGTCGTAAAAGTCAGCTCAGCTCACTTGCCAGAATCCTATTTCCCATCGGTAGAGTCGCTGACACAAAACACTACAGGCTTATCAATACACAAACCTCCTCTCATGCATGCTCCTCGACGCGTGAGTCTCGGCACCGCGGAGCCTCGGTCAACCCTCAAGCGCTGACTTCCTTCTAGATGGGCAATCCCCGTATGCATGTTCTTTTTGTACGTTTACTTTCGCAGGCGCTTCCATTACACCCAAATTCTCGTACGTCCCTCGGAAGAAATAATCGCGGAACACCCTTGCCCTCTCACAGCTCTCTCTTACACTTGCAGGGCGCTCTGATCTGTGTGGCCGGCTTGGGCCTTCTCGTAGCTTCTGATGAGCTCACGCATAAGGACTGGGCTGCCGTGAACAAGGGCCTGGGCGATGGCTTTATGATCCTCGGCGCGACGCTATACGGTTTCAGTGCGTCTTAAACCCCCCCCCCACCAAAAAGCACTTTTCACCCCCCCCTTGTGGAGCTAACGGCGAGCTCGTAGCGAACGCAACTGAGGAATTTTTCGTGCGCCGTTCGCCATTGTACGAGGTCGTGGGCCAGCTTGGCATGTGGGGCACGATCATCAATGGCGTCCAAGCCTCCATCATCGAGCACAAGAAAATGAGCGAGGTTTCGTGGAGCGGTCGTAACAGTCTGTCGCTCTTCTCCCCGTCGCAATCGAGTTCGCGGCGCTCACAGCTATGGTTTTTCTTTTAACACTAGTCGGGCTCTTGTTCGCTTACACAACCGGTGCGGGTCCCATGGTTACGTGGATGATCTGCAGCGCGCTGACCGGTCTCATATAGCGATGTTCGTGTTGTATACCGTCGCGCCTTTGCTCTATCGTCTCGCCTCATCCGCGTATTTCAACTTGAGCTTACTCTCCAGCGACTTCTTTGGTCTACTTTTCGGTATGCGCATGCCATCGAAAAACTTTTGTTGATAATGTGCCTGACCTTTCGTCACAGGACTTTTCCTCTTCGTATGTTTTCGCTCCTGTCGATGCTGCAAATTTTTTGACACCATCTCGTCCAGCACTTTGAACCATACTGGCTCTATTTTCCCTCTTTCACAGTGGTTATCTTGGGGCTTATCGTCTACTTCTGGCATGACACGCGTATGTTCCTTGCGATGCTTTCTGGCTGCCCCTGATGATATTTGTAGCCGAGGAACAAGGCAAGATCGACATCCGTGTCCCTTCGTATGTCACGCGACGTAACGAGACGGGAGCAGCGGTCAGTCAGGCATAAGGAACAGGGTGCAGTTGAAGGGGAATTTCTGAAAGGTCGAGACCATGGCTAACATGTTTACAAACACGATATTTCGGGTTGGAGTCGGAGGAATCTCGCGTCAGGATACGCTGTACATGAGAGGTGATTACGGAGCGAGGGTTGTATCATATCAAAAGGGCTGAGGGAAATAACACTTCAAAAGAAACAGAAGATATGTTAAGTTAGACCGTATGACGGGGTTGTTCCGGTGGAGAAGCCGGAGTCGAGTTGCTTCGTTGGGATTCAATCTCCGTCCATTGCTGCTGAGTGCGACGTTCAACGAGTCGCTAAAGAGGACATAGCATGATCAGTCTAGTGTTCTTCCCATCCACAGACTTGAGCTAGGGACACTCACATCTTTCAGACGTTGCAGTGCACCCATCACACCGTCGATGGTAGCTTCCGACATCCCGCTGATCTGCTCCGTCAAAGAAAAGAAAAAGAGCCATCAATCATCTCTTTTTGAGAACTCGAGCCTCAAACCCAAGAAAGAAAAGCACTCACCGCCTCCTCAGCATTACGGCCTATCTGCCGCAGGTGCTCATTGTCCTGATCGGAGGACACGGCTGACGGCGGCGCCGGCGGCGCCTGCGCCTCTGCGGCACCTGCCACTCTTACCGCCGCTGCTGGCTCGCGACGCCAGTCTCGAGTCAAGGACGGTGCTATCTGCCGACGCTGCTGCTGCTCGCCATAGTCAGCAGATGCGGATGCGTTGGCACCAGCAGCACCAGTAGCAGCACCAGCAGCTTCCTCGCGCTCCCACTGGGCACGGCCGCCGCGATATTCGACGCGTCGGTGGCAGCCCCAGCCCCATTGATTATGGTCGGGATCGTGGTGGTGACGCTGGTGGTGATGCTCGTGGTGATGGATCCAGGCCCAGGTGGCGACGGAGCCGATGCCGAACCAGACGAGACGGGAGGGACCGCAAAGGAACATTCTGTTATAGCGCTTGGGATGGTGGTACCAAAAGGCGGGGTGGTGTGGCATGCAAAAAAAAAAAACTGGAGACACGTTTAAGAGCTCGGAGGGAGAGGAAAAAAGGGAGTGGATCAAAAAGTAGTATTCTGGTTTGTGGGGTTTAGTCGGAGAGGTTTTGCGCCGAGTTGTGTGTAGCAGTATGCTTTTGAATACTTATGCATTGGTCATTCACAGTGCTCGGGTCGAATTTATAGCATTCTGTGCGAGGCAATGCGCCGTCAGGCCGTGAGGAGGCGTCATCCGTTTGAAGCTCGAAAGTTCCGACGAGGGTCTGATTGATCTGAGGAGCCGTGCGTACGCGCATGCCATGGCAGCCATGTCCACAGGCGCTGCCGATGCCGACGACGCGACGCATAACACGCGGTCTATCATCTCACGTGGTCTTACGCAGTTGCTGTGATGCTGCTACACGATATCTCACATCATAGGAAATCAATAGCTCTCTTTCTACCCCGTGCTGGCCCTTCAGTCACCTGTGCTTCCGTCGACGGTGTAGGTATCGGAGCTGGGACCTCAACTCGTAACCCCCCCTCGGCCGGCGGGGGTGGTGGTGGTGCGCTGGTGAAGTTCGCAACCACCTGTGGAGGTGCCTTCTCGACCCACATATCCACGTCCTCCTCCTCGCCTCCCGCATTATCTCCCTTCTCCTTTTCCTTCCCCTCCTTACGACGCTTCTTCTTTTTGCGCGTCTTGTCTTTCTCTTTGTCCGCCGCTTGCGGCGCAATCACCAAGGCGGCCCCCTCGTCTTCTTCAAACGACACGATCGTCTTGACCCTCCTCTTGTCCTTGTCCCTCCCACGACCCCCTTTCCGCTCCTCTTTCCCGTCTGTTGGCTTCTGCGTCTCCCGCTCGGCGCGACGCACGAAAACGGGTTTGAACGTGGCAGTGTCCACCGTCTCCGAGCCAGCCGGTGGCCGCTCAGCAGATCGCGGCTCGTACATGCGGACGTCGTGCTCAACGGCATCATGCGCCCGAAGGTGAGCAGGAATGGCCCCGGCATCCGCATCCACGTTCCCCGTTGGCTGTTGTTCCTCGTGTGGCTTTGGCAGCGTCGACGGGTCGGCGTCTGGCGCGCCCTTCTCTTGACCACTACCACTCCCTTCCTCGCCTTCTCCATCGCTATCCTCGTCATCGCTCGCAAAGATAGCTTTGAAGATGTCCATGCTCGGGCGCACATACGTGAGCGTATCGCGGCCCTGCGTGTCGTCCTCCCCGAGACCAATATTCTCCAGGTCACGCGCCGTCCGGTGGCCCACGGAGGATGAAGGTCCGGTGGCGGTCTGCAAATCCGCTTGGGCAAGCGCCTCCTCCGCCTTCCACGTATCGTCTCCTGTACTCGATGCCCCGGGCATGGGTGTATCCGTCGTGATATCTGGATTCGGGTCCTTCACGCCAAATCGCTTGCATAATAGACGGGACGGCTGCCACGGCACGACCTCGCGTGTAAGAGCGCCGTACATGCCTGTGTGTGCCGCATGGGCCTTCGAACTCTGCACTTCTTCCTTTGGCCGGTCTGTCTCTTTCTCCCGCTCCTGTTCCTCCTGCTGCGCTGGTTCCGGTTCGTGTGTGGGCTGATGAAGACCTTCAACGGCTTTCGGGCCTGAGTCTACAACAGCGGCAGTCGTGAAGCGGCTCGCCATGGCGCCTGAGACAGGCTTGAAGATCGCCGCGCTTTTTGAATAATCAGATAGTTCTTTGTGGTATGTCTCTGAGGTTTGGTCGGGAAGCTTGGGTGGCAAGAGCTCGGGGTGGTCTGGCGTAGATTGTGAGCGAAGGTAGGCAACGTAGCGCGCTTGCTTGGCAGGGTCATTGGTGAACGGCATGAAGCCCTTGAGAGCAGCAGACGCTATGTGGGGAGCGGTGTAAGGAATGGTGGATGGTGTTGGATGGGCCTCTACAGGGGCAGGTGTAGAATCAAGGGCGGGTGGATGGAGACTGGCAGCGGCGTGCTCAATGCGTTCGCGGTCCTCCTTGGATAAGTAGTCGAACACAGATCGCGTTGATGGGAGAGGCGTTTCACCGAGGATCGCACCACGCTATCAAACTTGACTTTAGTAAGTAATGGGTTAGGAAGGACTCGACGTTACCTGGTCGGCAGTCAGTTTTCTCTTCCCCAACACACTTGCCCCTGCAGATGCAGACGCTGCAGCGTGATTTACATTGGGATCACTCTGCCATACTCGCAGAGGGTCGGGTTTCCAGTCTTGCGGAACTTCTGGGATCGGAAACCTGGACCATACCCAATGAGACGAATAACCACGGATTATTGAAAAACAGTCACCATTGTTCCTTCTGAACGGGGTCAGGCGTGATAATAAAACCGGAAAGAACGAGCATCCCATTCGGGAACCGCTGCTGAGTTGTGGTAGTCTGCCGATAGTCAGTTTGGACGTTTGTAGAAAAAAAAAAAAACAAATCGCGCTACGTTTCGAATCGACTTGCTTTGATTCACACCTGAGCCCTGATCGGCGTCCCGGATGGCGTCGTAAGGCATATAAGTCCGGTCCGTACGAGTCGTCGAGTCATATACGTCAAGGTCATCGTCTTCTGCCTCGTTCAAGGCGCCAAGACCGAAACCAGCTATAATGGGGGGGGGGGGGGGGCAAGTGAGAAGTTGAATCCGTCGACGGCGTCTCCGCACAACAAACATTCACTCACCGGCAAGCTTTGGACCACCCTTCGCCTGAGGGGGGCGTTTCTGCCCAAGGCTCTCCATGAGCCCCGCGGCGCCTCTGAAGCCGAGTCCGTGCGCATCTGACTTTGTCGGAAGCCTCGGCACGACCGTGTCGCGCGGCGGGTACAAGTGACGCTTTGCTTCGTCGTCCTCGTCCTCGTCGAGCGCGTCAATGTCGACGCCATCGATCGACTTTCCCGCGGCGAGCAGATCCTGGATTTTGCGCGTGCGCCAGGGGACGCGCGGACCGACGCCTTGCCCGGCGCGCCAGCCCATCTTTTTGAGCAGACGGACTCCCGGCGAGTCCTCCAGCGGAGGCATCAGCGCGCGCTGTATGCTAGAGGCGATCGAACTGTATGTGTGTGTTTTTGTTTTTTTTGGGGTTCGGATATATACGTCAGGGTCAGTCAGGGGGGAATAAGGAGGAGGGGAGAGGGGAGGTGGAAACGCACGCACTCTTGCTCTGGATCGCCCTGCGCTGGTTCGGCTTGAGCGCCCGCAAAGACGTCACGCTGCTGCTGCTCCTTTACGCCAGACATTATCTGGTGCTCTCGAAGTTCTGCAATATCCTCCTCGTCCATATAGTCTTCGGGACGCGGCGCCCTCTGCTTGGCACGGTCCGACCTCGATGAGACGAAGGTCGATGGCGTCCATCCTGTGGGATGTGGAAAATCAGCATGTTGCGGCGGAGGATGGGTAGCGACGAAAACGCACCCTCTTTCGAGCCAACGGTGTTGAAATAGCCCGCAGAGAAGCCGCCGGTGAAGGCGCCGTGCAATCGTCTACGGCCCTTCTCATCTCGAACCTATAGTGCCACGTTCACATTCGGAGCAGGGCGCAAGCTAAGGGTAATCGATCGGGCATACTTCTTGTTTCCATAAAGGAACAAATTCATTTGCGTCCTTCTTCTCCAGGGGAGGCAAGGGAGTGCCAATCTAGACGGGACGCGACCGCAGGTTAACCCTCATTTTCAAAAGTCGCCAGACGAACGCACTAGGCAGAAATTCTCCACGGCCTTCTTATTCGTATAGTTGATGCCCTGCTCATCCAGCCTCCGCTTCAGCCGGGCTGTCCCGCTGCTCATTGATCGCTGTACCGTAGATTGGAGTGTGAGTTGACAACGCGAACGATAACACTTGCAACTCACAGGAACCAAAGTTCTTAGCACGTGACTAACATTAGGTGAGCCCGGTCGCGGTCGCGGTCGCGGATGAGATCTCATCTCCAAACCACTATCACTATTAGGGCCACTTTCTGTATTGTAATTCCACAGTCTTTCCACTGAAAGATTCATTACCCTGACTCGCCTCGCCTCAGTCACATGGAGAGATTGCCGTCTTTGAGTTGCGTTGATCACATTGAATTCATGCAGACGGTTTTCAGAGCAGAGGGGTTTGCGGTCTGGCCAATCAAGGACGGGATGGGTGTATCGGAATTGTAAGTGGCGTCCGAGCAAAGCCCCGAGGATCACAACATACAAGTGTGATACATATGCGGCTCCAACTCAGCGCTGGTGCGAAAACTTTGAAGAAGAAATGAGGAAAGGCACGCCTAACCCCCTTCGTTCAAGGGGCCCTTCATCAGAAGGCTCTGTAGAATCCGGGATGATGCCCACATCGAATTCGATTCTAAAAACGGGTTGGCCTACTATTTGACGGGAGGTGCGCCAATGATGGTCGGCATTAACTTTTTCCCAGACGTGTGCCTCTAGCATTACACTCTTGTATAATATCGTGTTTTTTTTTCTAGTTCATCAAGTGGGCAGTTCACGAGACACGAGAATGAATACCGCTGAACTTGCGTCTAGGATAACCACGCTGGTTTTGCCTTGCCCGGCCGGTATTATGTTCTTCCGGATTGTGTGGGTTTGGATCACTGGGCTTGCTTGGCTGCACCTCATGCCCTGTGGCGTTTCTGCCATAGACATCACAGGTGCTCTCCTGCACAGCTTTAATTGCACGGAAGATAATCGTTCCCTGATTGATACATCACATGCGCCTATAATTCCATGTCAACCCACTTGTGAGGCCAATATTGCATCTCTCCACTCGGTGCCCCCTGGAGAAGAAGCTGGTAGACGTCGGGCAAGGTTATATGCTGTGGAAAGCGTGGGGGAACGCGCAGCATGGGATCATCTGTACGAGGATGATACAATATACAGGTATTATAATTCAGTACACGCATACACGCATACACGCATACGGATTGGATGAGAACTGAGGCCTGAGGCGTCTATCGACGACAGATAACGACAGACCAGGTTCCAAAGTATGGAACTAAGTGTACCAACAGGAATCCTAGCCGCTGTCTCACTGTGTGGTATCCGAAGCGGCGTTGGTTTGCCCATTGAACCGATAACGGACATGCATATACCCGAGGGATTACGGCGGCCTTGGCTCATGTGGCTTTGGATGCATTCATCTCGTTTCATTTACCCTGATCCGGTCGCCACAAAGTCCATTCGATCATGTGTCGCTGCACTGCATATTGAACTTCCATTTGAGCTCCATCCTCCACATGCCTCTTGATGGGATCGGGCTGGGTTATCCACGCTCTTTTGGCCGGGCACGCGAGTAGACCGGGAACATCCTCGCTCACCGATTCGGGAACTCTATGCTCTTTTCTTGTCGTACGACTTGATTAATCGTGCGTGGGCTTCGGCTGATAACCTAGTTAGGCTCTTTATAATGGCGGTAACGTTGGTGTCCCAGAGATATTGAACGATAAGCATATGACCGAGGGGTGGCTGAGAACAGGTTGAATCTTCAAGGTACCAATCAATACTAGTTGTCTTATCTTGCTTCCCGACTCCGATGGCCCGAGACTAGCTTGGCTTCGCACTGCGAAACGAAATCGAAGCGGACGCATCAAAACGCTTTTAAGACCGACCACATGCTTCTCCTTCTTGACCTAGGCTAGTCTTGCTCTGCCCTTTCTCCCCCTCCTCTGGTACCTCCTCAGGGCTACTCCTTCGACAGTAGACTTTCACTGGCTTCTTAGAGGTCACTCGCAGACATGTCTTCAGAAAAAATTGGACTAGATCGTACCAGCATTGATAACAAGTATCTCGAGAAGGGTGCACCTCCCGCGGATTATGTAGCAGTTGCGGATGATCGTTTCCACTTTGACCAGTCCGACCTCGACCAAGTCCAGCGTCGTCTGAAGCAACGCCATGTTCAGATGTTTGTCTCTTTGCCCACACATTTCATATTTGATCGTTGTTGATCCCTGATCACTTCTACAGGATTGCCGTGAGTGTCTCCTCGCCGCTGTCGTGTGTGCCCACTGGCATGGCCTTATCATGTATAGATTGCGGGGACGATTGGAACAGGTTTATTCCTTGGGTCAGGGTCGGCGCTACAAGGTGCAGGTCCTCTGGGCGCACTGTTCGCGTACATCTTGGTTGGCACGGTGGCGTATTCGTACGTACATGTTTCATCGTTTAGCATGCCTGGGTACCCGCTCTAACGACGCTCTATTGGTAGGTCTCTCTGTTCAATCGGGGAAATGACTGCCTTGGCGCCCATCTCTGGCACTTTCCCCCATTTCGGTTAGTTCCGACGGTCGACTCGTAGTAGCAAAGTTAAACTCAAATTCTGCAGCCGCTCGCTGGGTTCAGCCCTCCTTTGGTGCCGCCGTAGGTGCATTTCTTTGGCCCTCGTATACCCGGACTTACTTTGCCCGTCGTGTAGGTTGGTTGGGTGCGTAATTATCAATTAGTTCGGACTTTCGAGAGTTCAACGTTTGTTCCTTATCCATAGAATTACTTCTACGTGAGTGGCGCTCCTGCGTTAGGCACTGGCCAGTACTGAACAAAAGATTCTCCGTAGGCACAAGCGTAAGTCTTAGAGTTCATGTCGATCGCCCCACATTGAACCCCTCCCAATAGTATCACTATCCCCGTCGAAATTACGGCTGCGACCATCCTGATCACTTTCTGGGATGACAATGTATGTGCCTTCCTGGCTCATTTTCCGACGAAAGGAGCTGATTTTTCCCGGACGTACCCCATTAGCATAAACACCAAGCTGGTTATACTGCCCTTCTTTGTTTCCTTGTCTGTCTCATCAATGTTTTTGGTGTCCGATATTTCGGAGAATGTGGGCACTGTCGTTTTTTTTTTTTTCGAAAGAGTGATTCTTAATATTGTTTCAGCCGAATTTGTCTTCTCTATCATCAAGCGTATGTTTTGCCCTCCTTTTCAGCTCGTGGCGTTTTGACCTTTCTGCACAGTCATCCTTATTACTGGTCTTATTCTCTGTGGGCTGATCATCGACCTCGGAGGAGGTCCCGATCACAAGCGCCTTGGCTTCACAGTGAGCAACAGTTTAGAATTTGGTTATTTGTCAACATCCTGACTTTGACGTTTAGTACTGGAAACATCCTGGTGCATTCACCGGTCCCGGTCTCGTCAAAAACAAGTCCACGGATAACTTTCTAGGATTTGTGGCTGTCCTCGTGCAGGCGGGCTTCTCTTTCCAGGGGATGGAGCTCGTCGCGATGTAAGCTCATTCTCCATCTTCCTCCCCCCACGTTTGGATGAGTTTTTTTGACGCTGGACTACCGCTGCAGTGCCGCGTCGGAGACGGAGAACCCGCGCCGCAACATCTCAAAGGCCGTCCGCCGCGTGTTCTGGCGCATCGTCATTTTCTACGTGCTCGGCATCCTGATCACCGGCATGCTCGTCCCGTACGATGATTCCGACCTGCTCAACGGGGGCGGCACCGCCGCGGAGTCGCCCTACGTCATCGCGATCCGCCGCGCGGGCATCCATGGCTTGCCCTCCGTCATCAACGCGGCCATCTTCACCAGCGCGTTCTCCGCCGGCAACTCGTTCTTGTTCTGCTCGTCGCGCATCTTGTACGGCCTGTCCGTCCGCGGGCAAGCTCCTCGCGTCTTCTCGTACTGCACGAAGAACGGTCTCCCGCTCGTCGCCGTGCTGTTCTGCGTAGGTTTCCCTCCTTTCTCTCTCTCTTACTCCTCTTGAGAAGCGCGCGGGGGGCTCAATTATTGATCTCACGTGCTTTACATGCAGTGCTGCTTCTCCCTCCTCGCTTTCATGAACGTATCGAGTGGTGCGGCCAAAGTTTTCGAGTGCGTCTTTTTTTTCTTTGGTTTCTTTTTCATCTCGGTGCTCGAACCAACTCGTCTTCGTTCGTTTTTTAGCTGGTTCGTGAACCTCTCGACCACCGCTGGTTTCTTCACGTGGTGGTCCATCAACTTGACCTACATCCGATTTTGTACGTGTTTCTTTCTTTCTTTCTTTCTTTGCTTTCTTCGAGAGAGAGCGAGAGAGAATTTCTCGCTTTGCTGATTGATGAGTTGGAGACTGTATTTATATATATTAAAAAAAAATCCTCTCAGGGCGTGGACACAAAGTACAGGGCCGCGATCGCTCCCAGCTCGCGTACTACAACCCGCTGCAGCCGGGGCTCGCCATCTGGGGCGTGCTCTGGACGTCGATCTTCATCCTCGTCAACGGCTACCAGGTCTTCTTCAAGTGGAACACGGAGAACTTCCTCACCGCGTACATCAACATCCCCATCTTCATCGCCCTCTGGATCGGCTGGTCCGTGTATATGCGCACGCCCTTCTGGCGTGCTCACGAGATGGACTTTGTCACGGTGCGTTGTTGTCGTTGTTGTTGTTCGCGCCCGATGTCATCCATGTTGGCTCACTCGCGCGTACGATCTATTCCCCAGGGCATCCCGACTATCGAGGAGACCGACGCCCCGGAAGTACCTCCGCGCAACTTGGGCGAGAAGATCTTCAACGCCTTATTCTGAGTGGCCCGTCTAAACGTTCCGACATCGCAATCATCTCAACCCGAATGTCATCATCACTAGTTTGTATACCAGAGTAACTGTTGCTCGATATATAATATGTGGTTGTACCTCTCTTGCCATGATACAAGCACAAATAATAGAACCTTCTTCTTTACGTTGACCACCCATCACGACACCGAGGATAGCCCCCCCCCGCCTTGCATATCGGACTGCTGGTAGAGGGGGGAAAGGGCATATATCCTCAAGGAGGACTTTCGTCGAGCTTCGTGGCAAGGGGTAAACCGTCCGTTTCCGTGCGCTGGAATTTACCCTGCATCCAAACACGGTACATCTTGAGTTGCCGCTTGCGGTTCACGAGCAGCCGGCGGTCGACGCCAAGTTGCTTGATGGTGAACAGAGGGTGGGACAGCCCGAGTGAGTCGGGCTCCAGCAGCGACGTATGGATCACGTGCGTGGATGACAAGTCAGGACTGGGACTGGAAGGAGGGCCGCCGCGGTCGGGAGCAGCGGATGGGGCGGAGGAGTCCAAGAAGTGAGGCGGCACTGGCACTTCTGGCAAACGCACATCTTCATCTTCGTCTCCGCCTTTGGCCCCGCCCTCTTCGCACACGTTTTCATCATCACCCGTTTCCTCAAACTCGCGGACTTGTTGGACCTCCTGAGTAGGGAGATGGGCGGTTGGCGGCGCGGGTAAGCCCGTGAACAGTAGCGCTAGCTCATCTGCAGCATGCACCCGTGCGGGGGGGGGGGGGGAAGGAACGTGAGAAACTACAATACCGGCTGGGCGTGGATCTTTTTTTCTATGACGGGGGGGGATGGGATTGGGTTAGAGAACCCGTTACGCACCGAGTTGGAAAAAATAAACGCGCGTGCTATCGCCGCGAACATAGAAGTTTTCGTCGAGCAGACGACCGGCTTTGAAGCGCAGCTGGGTGAGGTCATGCCGGCCATAATCGCGCATGAGCACTAGTCCGCCGGGTTTAAGTATCTGGAGTGGGAGTTATTACGAGCGGCGAGAAGTAGTGGGGATGATAGGTGGAAGCGACACGTTGGAGAAAGAAGGACTTGCACACACCTGGGCGATGTTGGAGATGGCGCGCGGCCATTCGGAAGGGTGTAGGGCGCTAAGGACGAATATGAGGACGAGGATGTCGGCGGAGCGCGGCGCAAGGCCCGGAGGAGGCGAAGCGGAGGATATGTCCCAAACCGCGGCCGTGACGGTTCCGCAAGGTGGGGATGTGTACAGATCGTTGTGCTGGGACGATTGAACGGATCGGTGAGAAAACAAAAAAGGTTGAGAGGCACCTGGACAAGCTTGACGGCGTGCGATGAATAGTCGAACGCGTGTATATGTAAATCGGGGTTGCGATTTTGCGCCAAGAGTGGGAAGATGGCGTTGCCAGCGCCTAGGGTTACATATCAGTTGGGAGGGCGATGGGCGATCGCCGCAAGCGATTGCTGCATAGGGCAACGCACCACATCCTACTTCAACAACTGTACGGTGACCAGCCTGGGTGCGGTGTGGCGCATAATTTGGGTTTACGTTGGATTTCCGTTGAGAGAAATGGAGGGCGCACCGATATTTCGGCAGCGGCGACGAGCTCCGGGAACTCAAGATGTAACCTAGCCATGAAGCATGGTAGAATAGTCAACTATAGGTAACGTAAGTGGGTGGAAAAACACACCATTTGCGGTTCTTGAAGAAATTTGAGGCGTTTGTCTTGTAAAAGTTGTCCCTATGAAATTTGAGTGAGGGGATTTGGTAGCTGCATTTTTAGACGAACCAGTGTTTTGCAGGTTTGGAATTATACTTGTGCTTGTCAGCATCTGGAACAGGAGCAGCGCGCTGGCGGGCGAGGGAAGCAGCTATGGTTGCATGCTGATCCGCGGGGGTGGGACATGATCCCAGGCGTTCTGTGACCAGACATCGGCGTTCTCGGTAAGGAACCTGAGATGAAGATGAGATATGAGAGGACGGAATTGCAGGGATGGGGGAAGCACCTTCCTTGAACCGAAGGGTGGTTTAGGAGTATGGATGGGCTGGACAGAGGATGTATGCTTGGGGGGCATGAGGGAGGGGTGAGCGGGGCAGTTGCGGGGCAAAAGTCAAGTCATGTGCTGTGCTGGCCTGCACCGCCGTAACTGCAACTGTATCTGTATCTGCTCTGTGCTCTCCGTCCGCCGCTTTCCATATGCCAACAATCGCATCCCCTTCCCCTCCACAGCGTCCGCCTCCAGGGGACGCTGACCTCCAGGAGCTTTACAACCAGGTTCTGAGCGCCTTTGCCGAAGAGTCCAGCCCTACGAGTTTCTCGCCGACCCTGTCGATAAGCCGAAATGTCGATCATGATGCTCCATTATACAGTCCACATAGCGACGAAGGCATTGGCTCGCACCTCCCATCTTCATCATCTTCGTCCAGACCACCACTCCCTCGCTCCCGCGGTCCGTTTTTTCTCTCTCTTTTTCTATCCCTTCTCATCCCTTCCTCTCAGCCTCCGCCAGCCCCCTCGACAGCAACCGTCCCCTACCTTCTCCAACAACGTATCCAACCTCCCCCACCCTAGGCAAGGGCTTTCGTCCCTTACCACGCCTCCCCCCCACCACCCTTTCCTCTTCCTCCACTTACCCTTCTCACATGCCCGACCCCCAACTATTCTTCCCCGACACAACACCTCCCGTCTCCACCGGTGCCAGGCCGAGCACCGAGCCGTGCGTGACTCTCTTTCCACTGCTCTCCCTTTTCTCATCTTCATCTCATCCCTCTCCAGATCTCGGAGGCAATATGCAGCAGATCCTCTCTCTAATGGCGCTACTACCTCCTACGCGGAACGATCCCCGCCTCCTCGCGGATTACCTTCTGATCCGCGACCTATCATAAGGTCCCCGCAGGATTGCGCCCCGGCAGCAGCGGTGCCGTTGATGCGCGCTCACCCTCGCCCGGCGTTGGACACACTCGTGCTGCCAATTCGGTTCAGTACCCCGTGCCCACTCCTGATTCTTCCTCTTCTGGATCCTATGCTCAACCCTGGAATCCATCGTCCGCCGGCAGGAATTATTCCTCCAACGGTGTTCAATCCCCCGGGAGTAGCCTGCAGAAGAAGCCTTCCTACCGGCCACCTGGCGCTTCGGCGCCCCGAATACCTGGTCACGCCGCAGTTCTCGACTCCCGCGATGATTCGCCCCCCACTTCATTATCATCAGACCTATATTCGCCCAAGAGTAACGCTAGCTCTTCTTACTTCCCTCTCGACGCCAATTACGCAACCAATTTATCCGCTCTCTCTAATATTCCCCCCCCGCCACCACTCAATCCACCTGTGCACGCTCAAACCGCAGCACGGCCCAAGAACCTCCTCGAACGTAATTCCTCGGAGGATATCCTTGTTCCAGGAAATCACGGGTTTGCTCGTCCACTCGCCTGCCGTAAGTTTTTCTCACTTTTTTTTTTTCAGGTATGTACTGGACCGGCCAGATCGGCGTTCGCCGCTGCTTTCGGTTTCCAGCAGCGACCATCCGCAGCAATCAACCAGCACTGTCTCCACTTCCTCAAGTACACACCTAAACGGATTGCAACGTAACTTGACAGCGTCAACGGTCGCGACCACTTCAACCTTGCCATCAAGCTACAGCAGTGGCTGCAAGGATAAGGATACCATCGCGGAACGCACCAGCATCGAACGCGTGGACTCGTACTCTAGTCACGGTCACTTACGCGGGGAAACGCCTGCGCCCGCTCCCCTCAGCGAGCGTCAGCAGTCAGAGCCTGCTCGATCTGAAACGACTGCGCGCTCGCGCCTGGCCTCCGAAATCGAGCGGCTGAAAAATCGCGAGGCCATGGAAGACGCCACGAATTCGTACGCCGATGACGAATTTTACGATGACGACGAGGAGTATTACTCGGAAGAGGAGAGCCTCGACTCGTTTGTCAACTTTTCGCTACTCAGCAACATCGCCGTGTGGTTACGCGACCAGGTGCCACGCGGGACACATGTGAAGGGGAGCATCCCGTACCCGCGGGCATTTACCGGCAAGGATATTGTCGTATGCGCCTTTCCTCGCTTCTCTCGAACCACCCTAACTTGGCGTGCCGCGTGCCGGTCCCTCCTAGTCTACGCTCCAGTCGCGCATCCACTCGGAGCTCCTCATCAACCAAGGTGTCGCAACTAATAATCGTGCCATCGCGTTGCAAGTTGCGCGCGGTCTGCAACAGCAACTTTTCTTCTATGAGGTCGAATGGGGCGGACGCGTGCTTCAAGACGGCGTCGAGGACGTGTACATGTTTCTCGACGACCAGGAGGGTTGTGCCGATGCTCCACGCGATCAGGCGGAGCTCCCAACGAGCGTAATCACTGTATTGACTCGGTGCTATTCACCCAGCTGCTCCGAGGCCCTGCCGTGCTACTCGTTTGCGTGTCCCCGTCGGCCAAGGGTGAGTGTGATTCAGTGGTGCCCATTCGTGCGCCAATCTGACCTCGTGCGTGGCGTGGCGTGGTGTAGGCGGAGATAATTGTCCTGGAGGAGACTCCGTCGCCTGCACCCGTTTCGCTGGATGAGGAGTGGGCCACGCAGGTAGATCCTGCAGTGTTGGCCGCACTTCCAGAGAGCGAGATTAATCGCCAGACAATTATCCACAAGCTCATCACCAAGGAGATCCAGTATCTCAAGGACCTTGATGTCATTGAATCTGTACGATTTCTTTTATTGTATGATGGGATGTTGCAGCTGATGGTCTCATTCCCACGAAATCAGGTCTTTATACGACCCCTGCGCAATGCGAGTCCGCCCGTGATCCCCTACCAGGAACTCGATGGATTCATTGACGAGGTCTTTGGAAACTTCTACGATGTCCGCCGCGCAAATAGCCAGTTACTCGAGGTTATCAACGTCCGCCAGCGTGAACAGTCGCTTGTCATTCAGTGCGTGGGCGACATCTTCCTCTCGATTGCAACAGAGTTCCGGCTTGTGTATCCGCCGTACGTTGGCCACTTGCCCCTTGCGGAGAAGCGGTTGAAAGAGGAGACTGAGGGAAATCACGAGTTCCGGATGTTCCTCGAGGTGCGCGACGCTTTGCTTTCTTGAGATATTCACCAATGATGTTCGAATGGGACGTAGGACGCGAACCGAAACCCAGACGCGCGGAGAATGGAGCTCAAGGTGTTCCTGAACCGCCCATCGGAGCACTTGCAGCGCTACGAGAATGTGCTCGAAGCCATTGCGAATGAGACAGCTGAGGGAAATCCGGACAGGGACTACCTTATGGAAGCTGTGCAGGCGTTCAAGAACATGCAGGCATCGTGCGTGCTGCAGACGTTCCAGCATGCGATGTGCAGGGGTCCGACGGCCAAGTTTGAGTGGCATAACCTGGTGGGCGAAGATGTCAGAGCGGGCATCAACAAGGCGGAGCAGAAGCGCCAGAGGTGAGTCGTCTTGACGAGGTACCAAATACTATTACTAGTGACCTGACCCTGGTTTCTGCAGCATCATCTTCGAGCTTATCAAGGGTGAGATGCAGTATGTGCGCGATTTGGAGAACATTGATATTGTGAGCATCGCCCATCGAACCTTATAGCCCCGTTTGACCCAGGGTCATCTTTGTTTCTGTAGATGTACGTGCAATCATTGCGCTCGGCAGATCCACCCATCATCCCCGCGACCGGCTATCGGCGTTCATCACGGACGTCTATCATAATTTTGGCGCGCTACACTCACAGCACCGCAAACTACTCGATCGCCTCCATGCTATCCAGCGCGACGAACACCCGGTGATCAACAGTGTTACCGCTGCGATCTTTGATGCCGCGCTGAACTGGCGCGAGGAGTACATGGAGTACATCACGAACTATCCGATAGCTGAGTACCGTATCGTTGATGAAATGGCGAACAATCCCACGTTTAAGGAATTCGTGGAGGTGCGTCTGCTTGCCTGCCTCGATCTGCAATTTTTTTTTTGTCATGCGCACTCGTTTTAATCTGGTACTTGATAATCTGCAGCAATGCACGCGTCACCCGGACGCAAATCGCCTGGACATGAAAAACTTCGTGAACCGACCGATCCCACGTCTCGCGCGATATGAGCTGTTATTGAAAGGCATTGTGGAGGCCAGTAAAGAGGGTCACGAGGATCACGGGAGTATCCCTCAAGTCATCGAAGTGATCAAGTCGCTACTCAAGGAAACACAGCCAGGCGTCGCCTCTGCGGAGCAAAAGGTGGAGCTGTGGCGATACAATTCGAATCTAGTCTTTAAGCCCGGCGAAGCAGTGGTAGGTCCCTATTCACTTCCACAGAGGTGAAGCCCACATTGTACCCTTTCTTAGGACATGGACTTGTTGGCCGAGAACCGCTCGCTCATCCATACAGGCAAGCTCCTACGCCAGCCGGACACTGGCTTTGAGTGGAGTGGTTGGAGCGAGCTGTTCGTTCTTCTATTCGATAACTATTGTAAGTCGAGAGCACGATGGCTGCATTGTTTGCTGATTGCGATGTCATGTCATGTCAGTCGTGATGACGAAACCAAAAGAGAAGGACGGCATTACAAAATACCATGTCAACCGCCGGGTACAAGCTTTCTTTCCTCGTCCCTACTCGAGCGCCGAGTCTTACTTCTACTCTCACTAGCCCATTCCTCTGGATCTGTTGACGCTGGCAAACTTCACCGACCCGCCTACGCAGCGCGGGACTGGCTTACTCCGCGGCTTTGGCGGCGGGAACAAGGGGGACGCACAGGCGAATGTGCCAGGTGTTTCCCCCGACACAGCGACCGACTCGCGTGTCGTGTACCCGTGCACAATTTTGCACACCGGCCGGCTTGGTGGGCTCTACACTGTGTACGCCGAGTCTGCACAGGCACGTACGGAGTGGAAGGACAAACTTCACGAGGCGATCGGGTTACGCAAGGTCGTGCAGGAGTCGAACAAGGTGTTTGAGGTCGAGACGCTCAGCTCGGACACGTTCGTCGTCCCATCCATGCTCGCGCCCCCGACGAATCAGTCGTGGAACTCGGAGAACTCTTTTACGGGCAAGGTTACTTGTTCCGTACCGTTCAGTGAGCATCGGTGGCCCATATCCATTTGTTGAGGGATCTGATTCAGGGGGGCAACTTGCACTGGTGTAGCTACGGGAGACGGACGCGCTCTCGTTGCAGTTGGTTGCGCAGAAGGTGTCTGGATCGGATTCCGTCACGATTCTCGATGTGAGGGTTTTTGTGATCGTGTCTTGCCCGTTTTAACTGTCGCTCAAACATCTCTTTTGGTAGCCATGCGCCGGGTGCTGCACCTGAAGATGGTCACGCAGTGTGCGATGCTCGAGGACTTTGGTATCTTCCTCGTTCTTGCCGACAAGGTAAAAGCGCCTGCGTATTCTGCGCACCACAGGCGATCTCACTTCTTCCCCAAAAGTCTCTCTTTGCATACCATATCGAGGCACTCGTACCCTCTTCTCCACATAGCGCAAACACGTCTCAGACCCCGCAGAAGCTCAATGGCTCCAAGGACGTGCATTTCTTCAGCGTTGGGAGCCTTTCAGGGCGGACCCTCGTGATTTACATGAAGAAAAAAGGGGTAAGTCGCTGTCCTATTCCTTCTGACTCTCTCGAGTCAATCTCACGTGGCGTCTAGTTGGACAGTGTTTTCCGCGTACTCGAACCTGTTGTTGGCAAGATCAACGAGAGGGCAAAAGCCCCAGTGTCTCTCAGCTCTCGACTCGGTCTGCGGCAACCTCGTTCAGAGTGGTTCCGCGTCTATCGAGTGCGTATAGCTTGATTTTTCCACAGACTGTGGATTCTCGTAGTTAACGTCATCCGACATCCAAACAGGACTTTTTCCTTCCCTCAGAGTCGTATGACCTCATCTTCTTGAAAGCGAGGATCGCGATTTTATGTACGAAGGGTTTCGAGATCATGGATCTCTCCGAGTTAGTACACTACATACCTTACGCTTCAATTCGATGGCTGACCTGCTTGCTGTCTACAGTTTCAAAAGTGTCACTATTCCACAACGCGACGATCCGCGCTATGAGAAACTTGCTAAGCGGTGCGAGTCATCTCGTCCCATGGGCATGTTCCGCTCCAGCGAAAACGAGTTCCTTCTTTGCTATGATGGTAAGAGCGCGCTCAAGTGCACTCTTCATTTTCTCGCTCACCGCTTCTCACAGAGTTCGGGTTGTATGTGAACCGTCATGGCGACCCAAGTCGCACGAAGGGTACCATCGAGTGGGAAGGCACCGCAGAGCACATCGCATGGCACCCACCCTATATCCTCATCTTTGACTCTCGTTTCATCGAGGTGCGACATGTTGAAACCGGGCGACTGTGCCAGATTATTCCTGGTCACGACCTCCGATGCACCTGGGACGGACGCGGCGCGTCGATACCCCCGATTGCGCCTGGACCCAACGGAACGTGGGAGGAAGCACCGTCGCAGGAGGCCCACGTCCATGGCGTCATGCGCGCGGACGACACGTCACAGGGGCGCTCCGGTCCATCGGGCGCGGCGCGTGGCGTGGTGCAGCACATCTTTGAGCTGATACCGACCGTCCCGCTCTTCCTCCCCGAAAAGCTTTCGTCGCCAACGCCGCATTCGTCCTTCGTGCACCCATCTTTGAATGGTTCACCATGAAAAGAACTGTATGTGACGTGGCTCGAGCAGGACACAACCACCATGCATAACGATCACGATTTATCCCTCCCTCTCTTCCTCCCTACCTAGTACTCTGAAACAGATCTCCTTTTAGTCGGTTTGCGTACATTTTGAGATCTGGTAGTGTTCTTCGTCTTCGTTTCTCTCAGTTTCCTGTTCATATATGTATGCCCATGAAAATGCTAATGCGTCTCTGGACCCGGACGGATGTGGAGTTGGAGAAACAATAGCACGATCGAAAGGAGTTCGCAAAAGGACTGGACCGGGCTGCTTTTCTCCGAGTCGAGTGACGTGTCACAATGACCGACGATGACTCTTTGATCTTCTAATCTACTCGGGAGACACCCATCATCAAGGAAGATATTCATCCTTGATAGGTCTCAGGTCTCGGTCCATCGCTCGTTGGAAAATCACATGCTAGTTTTGATTGCACTCCCATTAGGACACAAGCCCGGTGGATGCGTCCGTCCGGTGGGCAAAAAACGCCAGAAGTCGAAGTGGCCGCCGTCATAGCGCTAGGCATGGCGCCTATCCAGAATTGTTGTTTTCCACTGCTAGTTGCATGCACCCCCAGAGCCCTTTGAAGCTTCGAAGCCCTTGGTCATTTATTTCGAAGGGGAATATCTCTCTTCCTTGCGAATGTAGAAAAGGTGTCAAGATAGCAGGAGGAGGAAGGACAAACGGGGGTAGTTAGGTGACGTGTAGTAAGTAGTAGTGGTAGAGGTACGTGGCCGTGGCGCTCCTCGGAGACTGGAGAGCTTTACGAAGGAATCATTGAGTTGACGACTCACTGGCACGGACACATGGACAATGCTTTCCAATCGGAAACATGCGCGCAAAGTTGGACAACAAACAGCTCGGTATGATCCCTGGATAAGATCGAGGATGAGGAAGATTACTACTAGATGTTGGCGGTTCTCCGCATTCATGCGCATACGCGACGCAAGATCCATCCATATTCGTACCTTTAACCCCCACGTTGCCGTCGCCGCCACCACATTCATCCCCCACACCCCCGCGGACATCAACGCGTGCGCCCTCGCTGCTGACCATCCTCAAGATTTGACACCGTCTTCTGACGTAAGATCGTATCAGTTCCCCGTGGCGGGCTCATCTACTTTTAGGGGTTTCGACGAGGCGTGTGCGGTTCAAAAGGGGCTATAGTTGTCACACAACTTAGGGTCACACGGTACCACCGAGAGATCGTGAAAAAGACAGGGGACTTGTTGGAGTGATCATCACTCGCCCCCTCGCTAATGGTGGGTTTGGAAGCTGCAGAAGATTGAGAAAATGATTGAGAAAATGTGTTCATCAGGAAAACCTGAAAATGCTTAAATTCAACTTAACCAACTTATAACCAGGGACGCAGTCAAAGCCTGCGGGGGCTCGCTTGGTCGATAGACAGATCCATTCACGAATTATACATCTTGGTATATTCATAACTTAAGTCCATTTGTATCTACGGGGTATGTCTTCCAATCGCAGCTGCAGCAGCTGAGCATGGAGTGTCATAGCTGACACAAAAAATTTTGTGAGCGCGTGCGCCCGACAGGGGCTGGTAAGGTCCGTGCGAGCCGCCTTTGTAAGCGAAAATACACGTCGATTTGTAAGCAAACAAGGTTCTGTCCATGCCTACGGCATGGATCGCTCGCACAAGCGCTCGCTCACCATACCTGCGGCATAGGACTTCACCTTGTTGGGGGCTGCGCCCCCAAACCCCTGCTTTCTCTCTATAGTTCTAATATATATGTATATATTTTTATAGCACTCCAGTAATCATATCTCAGTCAACTTTTATATAGTACACTACCAATGGTCACTTCACCAAGCATAGTCTATCTACAGTATAGTACAGTTACTTTAGCAACACTTCACTATATACAATATTTTTAGTCTTTGCTTCCTCCATCTCTTCTTTCCAAATGGCCTTAATATTAGCCACAGATGTCACTCTAGATACTCCTACATAAAATTGTCCATGTGTAAACACAGGTGATCTTAAATCTAGCCCCACATGCTTTACAGATTGCCCTTGTGATTTATTAATGGTCATTGAGAAGCAGAGCCTTATAGGAAATTGTCTTCTAATAAACTTGAAGGCAATCTGATCCTCTGAGGGCTGATTATATATTCTTGGGATAAAAATCTTTTTTCCTGCATTATCCCCAGTAAGAAGTTCAACTTCTAATACTCTGCTTCTAGCTCTTTTTAAAATGGCTCTGCTGCCATTACAAACACCACTTTTAGCATCTAGATTCTTAAGAATCATGATGGGACACCCAATTTTTAGCTCTAATTGAGCAAGTGGAAGGCCAGAGCATTTAATGGAATTTAAATACTCAATAGGATAGTTAAGCATAGGATCATCTGTTCCACTTTGCTCAGTATTAGGAATGTAGTCTGCACTGTTATACACTTGCACATCCCCGTGAAATTTCTGAAGAACTTCTTTGTTAAAATTGTCCACATCATTATTTATGCCACATAAAATGGTGCGCTCTGAGAAGTAGGCATTAGGAAGACCAACAGTGTGGATGCCAGGATAAATGGTATCAATTAGTGATGCCACAGTATTCTCAGTGCACTTAAAGTGCTCAGGCAGAGAGATACTACCCCCATCATCTGTATGTTTGCCTTGGCCCACCTCTAGCTGCCATTTAGCAAAGTTTTGCTCTGCCTCAATGGTAATGTTAAGACGCATGTTCTGATAAAGATGTAGAATGGTTATAGATCTCCACAAAATAGATCTTTGGATGCAGGCTCCCACAACCTGTGCACGTGAACCCTTAAGAATGACTGGTAGGATTTGTTGGAAGTCACCACCAAACACACAGGTAAGACCACCAAAGGGCTTATCACAGCTACGCATATCTCTAAAGGAGCGATCTACTGTCTCCATATTATGTCTATGCTGCATGGGTGCCTCATCCCAAATAACCAAGTCAGTCATGCGAATTAACTCTCCCATGTGAGAGCTTTTAGTGAAGCCACAAACTGAACTCTCATGGCAAGGGATAGGAATTTTAAAAGCAGAGTGAGCAGTACACCCTCCTTTAAGAAGGAGTGCAGCAATCCCTGAAGAAGTGTCATGGTGGACTATTGGGACGTTTATGCTTACTAATTTTCTTGCCTTATATGTACATATTTCCCACAGCTCGGCTGGAGTTGTCACCACTTCCCCCTCCCTACCTTACCCAACTGTTATTACACTCCTGCCGATCCCTTCTGCTGTTGTGTTGCCTCGGCTCGTTACTAAACTACTTACACTAATATGCCGACAAGTTTCGTGGCCTTACTGCCGCTGAAACTCGTCATAGACTGCCGATGACTCCGCCTAAATAGTTATGTATAAATACACTCATAGAAGGGGACCAAAAGCCTTAAGCTTGGTCTCTTGTGAATCTTAGACATTCTCAGAGCAACCCTCTAAGTGATCCGAAGCTTTTCAGCCCCTTTCCCCTCCCACTTGCGCCCTAGAACATACCCTAGGGGCTGCTAAGCGACTTAGTGACGCGTTTCACTTAATCTACCATATATAGTAAACTGAGTCCCGATTGGGAACTCTTCAAACCCCAATGTATACGTTAAGCGCTCAGAAAGGTGTTGCCTTTCTTCGCTCCAGACAAACCGAAGGTCACTGAGTAACGGACTTCTCAGTGCTCTATAGAACCAGCCTATCTGCGCCAGAACCCCCAGCAGGAAGGAGCAGCTCCTTCCATTCACGACCTTAGTGGCATACCAACGAACTAAGTGCAATACAAGGCGTATCAGCACTCCAGACATCCCTTCCTTTGGATATAGTATCCAAATCAACTCCTTCGCATCTAGATCCCCTTCCTCCTTCAAGAGATAGGGAACGACAGCAGCCAGCACCGCCACTACCCACAGCCGTTCTAACAAGGTGTTAGAACTCCACAGAAGACGACCAAGACGACGGTCACCAACGCAGATATCATCCTACACCTACAACAGAAAGACAGAGACAGGCCAGACGCCCTACCCCTCATAGCAATAGAACGAACAGCCAAGGAGACTGCCAGACAGAAACATCAACAGAACCGCCACGCTCCGTCCAGTGTGACAAGAAGCAACACAAAGAACAATTTTATGCTGAGAGCGCAGATGATAACAAAGAGTGTTATAAAGATAGGTTTTGCCAGTACCTCCAGGCCCATGAAGAAAAAAGATCTCCCCTGATTTATTTATAATGGCTGAGGTGATCCTCTCAAAGGCAGCATGCTGGTCAGGGTTAAGCTTATCAATGTGCTCTGCTGCCCATCTGGCCTGGTCTTCTATATTATATTGGTGCTGCTCTGCAATCAGTGGATTGCCTACTATTGCTCCCTAGTCACCAACAATCTGTGGCATGGTGGGCCAATCTTTAAGTCTTTGACCAAAGTGAGAAAGAAGTTGGTCAATAAGATAAAGACCATAATCCTGGATCTCCTCCTCAGAGGGATCTGCAAGAATATTACTCTGCTGAAGAAAGTGCTTAAGGTCATCACAAATATCTGACCAAAAAGTGTTCCACAATGCTCTTGGATCAGCAGGAGTGCACTCATGCAAAATAGTCACAAAAAGATGGCGCAGTTGATAGCCAGTTTGCATATGCCTTGCCTCTTGCAAGCATTGATGCCATTCATGATCATCTTCTAAAAGGCCACACGCAATACAGGCCTCCCTAAAAGAAGGATATCTGATGCCCTCATAAGAATAAAGGTCATCCCAGCCAGTGGCACCTTTAACAACAGTAAGAAGAAGGCACAGATAGAAGCGCTCCCCTGAGGTAGGATGAGCATGATACATCCTGCCAATAGCAAAGCCTTGCTTTCTTATATACCATCTATATGTCTTCTCCCTATTTCTTTTATCCCAAACCATTTTAGAAGGGAAGTCAGGATATAATGTATTATGAACAACTTCATTATTCATCCTTTTATTGGCATCAAACCACCCAGTAAGTGTGGTAAGCTTTTCATTTTCTGGGTCAACAACTTCTTGCAAGTTGGCTATCTCATTAACATTCCATGTAACTGACTGCTTATCAGGAAGATGGACTTGTAGATGCATAACAGAAGGCATCTGCTCCTGCATCTCACAGAAGCAGAGGCGCCAAGTGGCCTCACAACTGCTAATATAACGCGCATCTAGATATAATTTAATTTCATCTGTGCATCTTCCAAACTGCATTGTGGTGCGATCATGACCTTTATACACATATTTATAGATATATTTTATTGCCTTGATAGAGGCAATAGACTCCACATTAATGTGGCAGCGATATTTCCAAATTAAATATGGAGAGTAGCAAACAACCCATTGGTTGTTGACTTGCTTATTTTTAACCACATATGTATGGCCTGTCACCACCAAGGGTTTGACAGCAACAATAGACACACTAAGTCAATGAGCTAGGACTCGACGTGCCCTAGAAGACGTATAGAGATGAAGTCGACCTGCAAGTCAATGTCGATATCTGGGTTACCGCTTGCTGAGCTCCAACTCAGTAGCCACCCGCAATGAAGTAGAACACTGCTAGTATTGAGACAAGAGACTCAACTTGCCTCTACCAGGCGTAATGAGTCCCCTATTTATAGTACAAGGTACTTGAGGGCAGGCCTAGGGCCTGAGGGGGCAGTGCTACCTAATTATACGACATGAACAATAACAGCCAATGGCACAAGCCACTCAAGAAATCACAAGCTGATACACATGAAACGGGGCACGAATATGAAACAGGGCACGAATCCTCTATCTGGCCGGTTCCGCAACTTACAGGGGCGCGATGGTGTTGAACCATCACCCCAGGCCGGTTACACCACTCCTTCGCTAGACAGGATGCCCTCATCCTGTCTTTCTCCACCCGGACTGTCTTGCTATCTGCGGTCGATATCGCTCGACCCCCACCGTTGGGATCTTCTTTGCGGCCCTTGCTGCGATAAGTCGATCCTTGCAGGCTTGTTTCGCGGCCTCAGACGCCGCCAAATTCGCTTGAGCCAAGCGTAGCTTGGTGCGTAGCGTGTCACATTTGCGGTCCAAGACCTGGTACCACGTGACTTCGGCGAGGAGAGGCCAGTCATCCAGGTCAATGACAGCTTTGTGCAAAGGGTGGTAATCGATTTCCGTTCCCCACAGGCGAGCGCGGAACCAAGATGGGAGTGGGGATAGAGGGAACTTGTCGAACTCGGGGCGAGCATAGAGCTCGATGATTTGGGCGTCATGGTCGCCCGTCGCATTGGCCACCAGCCCGGCCACTCGCCCATTGTCCAGTTGCTTGATAAAAACGGCCGGTTTCTCGCCATCGGGGTGGTGATGGTAAACTCGGGGAGCCTCCCCTCGTTCTCGACATACCCGTCAGGGCACAGGAGGGGTTCCCCGTCGATTTGCTGGATCCGGGCCTTGAGCTCCCGGTTGTCGCAGTTGACCTCTTCAAACTGCCGCTTGAGGCATCTCGCCTCATCTTGGAATAGTGCCTCGCGCTGCTGGAGGGTGGAGGCAAGGCCTAAGGCCAGCTGGCGAAGCTGGATTGGGCTGAGGTCTTCATATCCGTCCAAGACGGATCGTACAGTGCCGGGGAGAGGGGGCCTTCCCAGAAGGTGTTCGTTCAAGGTCAGGGAATGCCCGGGAAGTCAATGGTGTTGGAGGCAGGGGTGGTAGCGGTGCGACTGGGCCGGCTGTTGCGGGGGGAGACTGGACAGCCTCCTCGGTCGGACACATGTGGCGGGGCGGAACTGGGACTGGGACTGGGAGGACATGAGGATGAATGGTTGTGAGATGAGTGGAGGAGGATCGAGCTGATGATTCTGCCGGGGGTTTCTGCTTCCCTTTTATAACGTCAAGGGCTGGCGTTATGATACTCCCGAAGGAGATCCGGGGTGCACCTGGTCAGCTGGTTCCCAGGTGTTGTCACTTTCAGGATAGCCCCGCCACTTTATGAGTAGTGCAGCTTCTTTGATCACCCTTGCAGGCGATGGTTTCTGATCTGTTCTACCTCGTATTGTTCTTCGTTATCGATTAATTCAGGGGGAGGTCGTGCGTAATTAGGCCCGTGGGTGTCCGTCTCCCTATATGGGTAAGAAGGGAGGCGTGGAATACAGGGTGGATCAACCATGATGCGGGGAGCTGTAACATGAAGGTGACCGGGGATACCTCTTTGAGTATTCTGAAGGGCCGTACCGTTTGGGATTCAGTTGGACCCTTGATGTGGGAGTGTCAAGTGGGTCCCTTCTAACCATACTTGGTCTCCAGTTTGTATTGTCCCGCTGGTGTTTCAGCCGCTTCTTATTGATTGCTTCGATCGCTTGCTCCCGTGCTTCTTCCATTCTGTGCACTGTTGTTCCACTGCCTCGTTGTTGGTTCGGACTCCCAAATCTCGGGTCCCAGCGTTGGTTCGTAGCCGATCAGGATTTGATTGGGCGATAGCCCAGTCGTGCTGTTTCTTCGGTTATTGTGCACTGCGGTTGCAACTGCCACCCATTCCGTCCAGTCGTCTGGCTGTCCGCAGTCACCAGTCGTAGATATTGCTCTATCCATTGATTTTTCGTTCGGAAAGGCCATCTGTCTGGGGATGGGCTACTGTGGACAGGTTTTGCTGTATCCCTAGCTTTTGGTGAGCGCTTTTCCGAAGCTCGATGAACCGTGGGTCTCAGTCGCTGATGATCTTCTTGGCAGTCCGTACCATGGGTAGAGGTGATCCAGGTAGAGTTGGGCAATTCCTGGTCCTGTTATGTTGGTTGAGCAGGGGAGGAATAGGGCAGCACGGGAGCATCCGTGATCTACAATGGTGAGGATTGCATCTAGTCCTCGCTTCCGTGGTAGTCCAGTGATCAGTCCATGGATATGGTTTGGAACAGTAGTGTGCCTGGTTCTGAAGGGATGCGATAGAGTGGGACGTGGGCCGGTGCATTAGTATTTTTGCTTGTTGGCACGTTGCGCATCCTTTGATGTAGTCCGCAATCCATTCTTTCATCTTTGGCCACCAGTATTGTTCTTGCACTCTCCTCAGAGTTTCGTCTCTCCCTGGGTGGCCAGATGTGGGTGTGTCGTGGGCATTCTGACGATGGTTCGTCTAAGCTCTTTGAGGTTGGGTACGATGGTTTTCCCATTGATTGTTTGCACCACTCGGATTCGGTGTGGTGGGATGATCGTGATGTCTTTGTTGTCGTCTCACCATGATCCACATTCGATGGTCTGGATAGCGCGTCTGCTGTGTGTTCGTTTTGCCTGGAATATATTCCAGTATGTAGTCGTATTCTGGAGGTCAGCGTGCCACCATGCGGTTCTTCGATTTAGTTCCTGGTGACTTCCAGTATTGCAGGTTGGCATGGTCAGTTCGGATTACAATGGCATTTTTGTCCATCCCAGATAGTGCTCCAGTGGGCTAGGGCCTTCATGACGGCTAACAGTTCTTGTTCGTAGATTCGTAGTTTCGTTCTGTGGGCGTGAATGTCGCAGAGTAGTATGCCACTGGATGCAGGACTGGTTTGTGTCTCTGGGCCAGGGTTTTTGTGAGGTTGTGCTGTCCCTCTTGCGAGAGTACGGCGCCCACGCCGTAAGCTGATGCGTCGACATGAAGTGTGAATTGTTTCTCGACATTTGGTTGGATTAGTACTGGGCTCCTGCACATTCTTGTTTTCAGTTCTTCAAACGCCCTCATTTGTGCCTCTCCCCAATGCCATGGTGTGGTTTCTTTGTTAGTTCGAGAGGGGTCGTGCAATCTTTGAGTAGTTCGGGACGAAGTACCGTATAGCCTGTGAATCCCAGAAGCTTCTGACATCTGTTGGGCTCTTCGGTGGTGACCAATCCACGATTCCCTGTAGCTTTTTAGGGCTCATCCTGAGGTGGCCCTTTCCTACGATGACTCCTAGGTACTCGATTTCTTCCTTTTGAATTGGCATTTTTCGGGTTTGAGGTAGAGGTCGTTTTTCTCTAGTTTGTCCAATATGTGGTGGACATACTCTTGGTGCCTGGCCGTGTGTTGTTCCTCTGTTCGTGTGGTCGTCTAGCTGTGTGAATGGCGATGTCGTCCATGTATACCGAGAGCCAGCCTCTCCTACTTCCTGTCGGAAGATGGTATTCATCATCATTTGGAAGGTTGCCGGGAGTTAGTGAGACCGAAAAACATGACTGTCGGCTCGAACAGTCCTTCATGGGTGAGAAATGCAGCTTCC